>APFE031427131.1:3734-39786 GCA_000404065.3 Pinus taeda
AATAAATAAATAAATAATAAAATAAAATAAAAAACTTTTCTTGTGCATTTTGCAAATAAGTTTGAATATCGGTGAGAAAATCCTTGTTGATTTTGACTGTATTTTTCATAGTAGAGAGTATTAGATTTTCCACTAACTCTAATATTGCACTAATTGGAGCCATTTTTAATCCTCAAAAAATAGTAAAACAATGAGGAAAAGATGGACACCAATTTCTCTTTTATACTTCAAAGCAATTAGCTTGCAATAGATTCAGCACACAAAGAATGGTGATATCCAGAAAACTGACTCCTCACTCAAAAAATGAATTTTCTTCAATTCACCTGAGAATTTAACTTCCAACAAAGGTACAAGCAATTTAGGCCTCAAAAGTATATTTTCCTGTACTAGCCTTGAATCCAAGGGAACTTGTCCTAGCAACACTTCAATAAAAATCTCTGATATGAACAACCTTTAAGAAAATACACCAATTCGATCTATAATACCACGAAACTTGCTAATTAGGAATCAAATCAACAGATATCTTCCTATGATCTGTATGCCTTCTCCAGCGCTACCAAACCATTTCACTGTTCTGCAAACTAGACAAGTCGCTCTCTATTGCTGAAGAGCAGCTTTCGTTTTCTGCCGAATGGGAGGAACTCCACGCTTTTATCCAAATCACAATTACTGGAAATTCACACTTTCCCTTTTATATGCAGAAGCTATCTTTCAGATTATGATTATAAAACCATTTTACAATCAATCCATCTCTGTATATGAGAGTTTCCTCCTTCATGTCAAATTTAGAACTTCTGAAATCTTGAATCAAATCCAATGACTCAATTAATGCATATATGACTTGAACCCATGTAACAATGTGCCCATATTCTATTCAACATTATATTAATCAACCCAACCAGCACAAAACTCTATATTTTTGACCCAATATCAATCATGTATATATTAGCATATTAAATATTCAACTCGAATCTGTTCAAGAATAAACGCCCACCAGACACCTTGAATTCACATTCATATAACCCAATACAACAATGGTCCCACAACAAACCAAATAGCATATGAATTCAACATTAATTGAATTTGATTAGAAATTTATACAACACACAGTGAAAACCAGAGTCACTATTGAAGCTGGTTGCCGAGTAAATGAGGATAGTGGTTTATGTGAAGTCCACGATTTCAAAACCTGTAGTTGGACTTCTGTCTACATGGATATATAACCATCACAGTTTTACAAAATCCTTTCAATACACTTCCACGCTATTGCAAAGCAGAATTGTTTAAATAAACAGAAAAGAAAACTGAAGTCGTTAACTGGTTGAATGCTTAGCAATCAAAGGAGTGCTAATTAAAAATTTGTATTGATTTTTCTTTGGGTATCGATTCTTTCAGTCAACCTAACAACAATCGATTCAAATTTGAAATATGCGTTAAATACAATCAATCATCACAGCGAAGGATCGAAACTTGTATCGATTTCCACGACAAAGAATCGATGCTCCAAATTTATATGGAATCCTTTACCCAACTTACAATCAACCACAGTTCTTCACAAGGTTTCAACACGCATTACCTTTGCTGTGTTTGGCAATTCGTGCCACTGTCAAGACTGATCAATACGCCGTCCAAATGCCTTTCAAAGTTGTTCATCTCATGGTCTTTATCAGCCAACGTAGCTGCAGTTCCCCAATGTGTGAATCAAATTCACTCAGCGCTCTTTTCTTGAAGATGTTCCAGGCTTGCGCAGGGCTTTTATTCTTCTCCGACACTTCTGCAAACAAAACTCAACTCAACCTTTTATCATCTAGCTTACCACTCACTTGCTTGCACATCGACGACATATCAGCGTTCAAAAGGATATATCAGGCATTGATATCAGGCAGAAATAATTATGGTAGATAGAGTGGCGCAGCATCAATAATGGCAAAAAATGGTTATAGAGAGTGCACAGAGCGTATCTTAGACAGTGCTGGTTAGGCAAACAAAATGCAGATAAAGGAATATGGAGGAGCAGCGTAGGTATATGCAAGAGGTCGCAACTAAATTCTAGCTGAGAAAATATTCATAAGTGATGGCAGAAACCATAAAACAAAGGGTTCAAAGAAATTATGCAGGGCAGGAATACGCCTGCTCTGATACCATGTTAAACACACATGGTGAGCGAGAGGAATATGAAAGATAAATCATCCAGTACAATTTTATTAATAGGAAATATACATTTATAGTACATTGTTGTGATCGTTGGGATTCACATCCCAAGGTCTCTTGGACTCCTTTTGTCCATTCGGCTTCCACACTAACCCATTGAGGATTAGGTGTCCAAAAAACATTGACTTAACTTAGAGGGCTAAATCTCTTGGGTTAAGGCCCAACCCTAGCATTAAGGGCTCCTCTTATTGTATCTATATGCTTATATTAATTTCATAGGTTCATGGTTAAATTGTCCTTAGAAGTATGTCATTGTAAGTAGTGTAGATTTGATGAGTTTGTTTATTAGTTTGCTTCCATCTGTGCTTTACTTTTGCAATAGGTTATAAGGGATAAAAGGAGCATTAAAAAGATGTCATTAGGTGTCTTGGCCTCACCTCTTCCTTCAGGGATTATGATTTGAGGAAAGGACCCCTATGCAGCCCCAAAAAGACATAATTCTATTTTTTCATAGAATTTGGAGTTAACTGTACTTGAACAAGAATTTGATCAGTTTGCAAGTGTATGATTTAATTACCATTTCTTCCATCTTCAGTCTTATAGTAGATCTCATTAATTACTTCATCTTATTCTGCAAATTTTCCTCATGCATGAAGTAGACAACTAGCTCATTAAACTCTGTTTTTCTAGCTCATCGAAATTCTTCTTGTTTACATGATTTTTGAGAAAATATCAATGTTTGATGCAGTGAACATGTTTTAGAAGTAGAGAGAGATATCATAGTCAACAATCTCCTCCCAACTTCATCCATTCATGATCATTCCTTTCTTTCACTAAGACCCTCACAAATTTCTTCATTTTTCAAGGAAACTTCTCCAAGAATGTTGAGCAAATCCAACCATCTCCCAAACTTGGTTTGAGTCTGAGTGGTCCTATGCATTTTCTCACTCCATTCCATCCACCAACCACCTTCCCTAAGCCTTCCATCACCTTCAGCACCCATCGTTTTTCTCTCGGCTGTATCCTATAGTAATACAGGGAATCCTGTATGTTTTTAGGACATCATGTAGGTTTTACTCTAGCCGCTTGTTTTGAGGTAGAATTGAGGGAAAAATGATTGAAAGCCACACAAGGTCACCTAAAGGTATCCCAAACCTTCCAACCATCCACCAACATCCCTAAGCCACCTGTCACATCACCAAAAGAGATTAGCTTTCACACTCGTGTTTCCATAAAAGGAACAAAAATAAAAAAAATACAGATTTTTTGTGGCCATTTACATGCACAGTAGTAGAATGATGATGCTTTGAATTTACATGCTTAAGATAGTTGAATTTCATACATGTTAATATTAATCTAGCATTCTTTCTAAAACATAGTCTCTTAGTAGTTAGGTACGAAATGATGTCTTTTACCATTGGATTTTAGCCTTTTTCCTTATTGCAGTAGACCATCTTTCTCTTAGAGTATATTTCTCTTTCCCACATCAGTAATCAAGATTCTTTT
Organism: Pinus taeda; assembly: GCA_000404065.3. Lineage (NCBI taxonomy): Eukaryota > Viridiplantae > Streptophyta > Pinopsida > Pinales > Pinaceae > Pinus > Pinus taeda. The sequence continues at coordinate 7,392 of APFE031427131.1, forward strand.
GAATCCATAGAAGTCTAGCTTGACAAACCATAGTGATCTCTCACCAGTTGTACAGTGAAAAAGGGCAGAACCATCACTTTTACTTATGTATACAGCACTTTCACCTCCAAGTTTGCACAAACCCCTGGTTGATAAGGTAAAGTTGGTAGCCCCAGGAGTTGCAACATTCTTGCTGCAATACTGGTGCTCGTCAATCTTTGGAGTCGTTGCTGGAGAGGTGTCTGAGTAATATGTGATTACTGCTTTCTTTCTTCCATTTCTTGTTTATGATATTCTGCTAGTAGTTTCATTTCTGCAAGAATAATTTATTTGCTTTCTTTTCCATTCTGCATTCTTTGCTTTCCTTTCCATTCCGCAAGTAATATTTCAGTCAAATAGATAGTTTTCATTCATTTGACAATTTCAAATCTGCAATCACTTTCAAAGTTTGAAAAAAACTCAAAACAAAACAAAAACATTTTTTTCATGCCTCGTAGGAATAGGGATAACTTGGGGAAGTTTTTTTCCAAATACCCCCATTGCTTCAAACAACTAACCTTCCCTTTTCTTCGGTGGCTGTGAATTGGAGGAACCCTAATGTGAGAAATCTGAAATATTTGAAGAACCTACAGGGCAAGAAGAAGAAGAAGAACCCATTCCTATTGATCCAATGGCTAAAAATATAAATGAAAGAGGAAATAAAGAAAGAGTTGAGGGCACCTTCCCAGTCATGGAAACCAATGGGGATACTAAGATGAGGAATATAAGCACCTCTACCCTTCGTCATTTCCATGGCCTGAACTCAGAAGATCTAGACACATTCTTATTTGAGTTTGTTGTCATATGTCGAACCTATGACTACACTAATGATGAGTAGAATTTGAAACTATTCCCATCCACTCTCAAGGATACAAATTTGCACTAGTTCATGGGTTTACCTGGGGATAATATTACAACTTGGGCTCAGATGAAGCAATCCTTCAACAACAAGTATCAAGACTACTGTAGGTCTCATGACACTAAAGAGATAATTTTTAGGATGACCTTAGGGCATGATGAATTCCTAGAGGATTATGAAGAAGGATTCCAGCTTAGCTACAAAAGGGCCAGGTGCACACTCGACCCTCAGTCACTGAAGCTAGTCATGCTTAGAGGAGTAAGGGAAGATGTTCTTAATACACTAAACATGTGAGCAGGAGGGAACATCTACCAATTACCCTATGAGGATATCAAGACTATCTTTAGAAACCATTCTAGGGAAGCTAGGAAAAATGGTAGGGGTAGTCAACCTGTGGTCAATGCATCCTCTTCTAATACATCCATCAAGGGTGAAATTGGAAACATGTTGGAGGATTTCAAGAGTGAAATGCTACAAACCCTTGCCCTAAAAATGGACACTATTCACGTTAAGAGAAAACACGAGGAAGAAGAGAGAGCCTTAGAAATGTTTTGCGCTAGATGCACGAGGAGGCACCCAAGAAATGCATGCCCATTGAATTTGATTGAAAAATTCTCAGTCTGTGAAGAAAACCACTCCAAAGACAAGCTACGTTCTCTACCTCAACTAAAAGATGTATATCAAGGAGCTGAAGCGGCAACTGAACAACTGTGCTACATAAACCAAAGGAGACCCCATGAGCATAGGCCATACCAATAGAGTATGCAAGGGTAATCCCATGCATATTACAACCCCAACCAAACCACATACATTCCCTCTTGGAGGTCCCCTACTCATCCTTCCTAGTCTACACCTCCTCCTTGGTCCTTTGCACATTAGTATCATTCCTAGTCAACCACCTAGTGATTTCAACCATATGCTTCGCCACAACCTCAGTGGAATGCATCGCCCTAGGTGTGGAGGCCCCCATACCACAATGCTCCAACTTTATTTCCTTCACCACTTTCTCCACCTAAACAACCCCAAATACATGCCCAACCAAATCCAAACCCAAACAACAGATAAGCACAACAAGTATACAGTGGAGAGACATCCTATCCTACTCATGGTGTGGAGATACAAGAAATCAACATGAGATCTGGGAGGGTACTCCTGGACAACCAAACTCTACCTCCACCTAGGGAGGTTGAGGAAGAAAGAGAGGAAAACATACCTCAAGTAAATCCACCACCCTTTCCTGAGATATTAGCCCAACCACTCCAGCCTAAGGCCAAGCTTATTGGTTACCCTCTCATCCTTGGGAGACCTTGGCTAGCTACTGTCGATGCCTATATTAGCTGCAATGGGCATATGTCCAAGAATTTAGTCTTATATCCTCCTGCATAGCCATCTCTAGAACATAACTTACCTTTATGGCTGGAAGAGGAGGAAGAAGAAGATGAAGTTTATGCCACCCAACTCTATACCTTGGAAACAACCATGGGATGGGGACAATCGGATGAAGATGATTTGATTGAACACATACACCAAATTAAAACTCCCAATACATTGTCCTTAAAAGAAGTAGTAACAGAAACCTAAAACAACCATCAAGTTGATCTATGCTTAGCCGATTCCACCTCCATCCATGTTAAAACCATAGAATTCGGCTCTGAGAGAACTTTGAAAATCAACCCATCTCTTTCTGTTCACCAAGAAGAAAATTTGTGTAACATGCTAAAGGAACACCTGGATTCCATTTCTTGGAGTTACAAAGAAATGAAGGGAGTGCACCCCTCGGTCTGTACTCAACACATTTATATCAAAGAAGGTTCCAAACCATTCGAGAAACCACAAAGGAGGACAAATCTAGCTCTCAAAGATATAATGAAAGAAGAACTGCAAAAGATTCTAGATGGAGGATTCATTTACCCTATCTCCGACAATGAGTGTGTGTCTCCTTTAGTGTTGGTTCCAAATAAAAATGGTAATTGGAGGTTTTTTGTTGATTACAGAGAGTTAAACAAAGCCACAAAAAAGAACCATTTCCCTCTACCTTTCATCGACCAAGTGCTACATGGCTTGGCAGGGAAAAGCTTTTCTCTTTCCTAGATGGATTCAGTGGGTATGATCAAATCTATATTAGCCCGAAAGACCAAGAAAAAACAACCTTCACTTGTCCCTAGGGTACTTTCACATATAGGGTCCTTCTTTTTGGCCTATTCAATGCTCCTACCACCTTTTACAGAGCAGTCCTGAGTATCTTTGCCGAGTTAGTCAATGATGTAGTATAGATTTATATATATGATTTTTCACGTTATGGATGTGATTTCCAGGAGGCTCTATCCAACTTAGGTAAGGTGCTAAACAAATGCATTGAAATGAACCTATCCCTTAGTCCAAAAAAATGTGAGTTCTTGATGATTGAAGGGACTATGTTAGGTCATTCAATGTCCCAACAAGGATTGCAAGTAGACTGAATCAAAATAGCTATCATCCAAAGGGTATGACCTCCAAAAAAGCAGAGGGATATCAGAACTTTCCTAGGGCTAGCTGGATACTATAGAAGGTTTATAAAAGACTTTAGCAAGTTATCTTCTCCTTTATCTGGGTTATTGGCGAAAGTCTCTAAGTTTGTATGGTCAAAAAGTTGTCAAGAGGACCTGGACACCCTGAAGGACAAATTAACCACTGCACCGCTTCTCTGAGGCCCGAATTCGGCCCTTCCTTTTCATATACATGTTGATGCCTCACACAAAGCCATAGGAGTAGCTCTAGGCCAGATAGATGAAAAATTTCCTTATGCTATTTATTTTATCAGTAAGAATATGTCAAAGGCTGAATTGAACTACACAGTGACTGAAAAGGAGCTCCTGGATGTTGTGCATTCATTAAAGAAATTTAGGCATTACATTACAGGTTCTCAAAAATTTGTACATACTAACCATGATGCAATCAAATATTTAATGAATAAACCTGATGTGAATGCCCAGATTATTAGATGGTTAGTTTGATCTAGCTGTTGTTGATAAGCTTAGTTAGGAAAATATTGTTGCAGATCTTTTGTGTAGATTAACTTTTCCTGCAGGTGAGGAAGGAATGGTTGATGATCAGTTACTGGATTAACACTTATTCTCCATTTCAGTTCTCTCTCCATGGTTTGCTGACATAGCAAACTATTTTGTATGTACACAGTTCCCACTAAATTTGTCCTCCAAAGAGCAAAGCAAAATTGTGAGGAAGAGTGCCCCATTCAATTGGATTATGGGAAACCTCTTCAAACTAGGCTCAGATCAAATTCTGAGAAGATGTGTTAGGGAGGAGGAAGTCTTTGACATCCTTTTGACCTGTCATGATGGGCCTTGTGGAGGTCACTTAGCAACAAAGAGGACATCATTCAAGGTGTTACTAGCTGGTTATTATTGGCCCACTCTTCATTAGGATGTGAAAAGATATACTAGTCAGTGTGATCAATGTCAAAGGATGGGAAATCCTACTCCAAGGGATGAAATACCTCTGCAGCCTCAAGTGAATTTCAATCCATCTGACAAGTGGTACATGGATTTCATTAAGCCTATTGACCCCCCTTCCAAAAAAAAGAAATATATCATTATGTGCACTGACTATCTAACTAAGTGGCTTGAAACATAGGCAATCAAGGCACCAACATAGGAGAAGGTGGTTGAGTTCTTAAGGGAGAATGTATTCTACAAGTTTAGGTACCCTAGAGAACTATTGATTGATCAAGACAACCAGTTTACCTCCGACATGATTGAAGTTGTTAATCCAGCAAAAGATTAAGCATAGAACCTCCACTCGCTATCACCCACAAGCTAACGAGCAAGTGGAGGTGACCAACAGAGCACTGAACAACATTCTAACCAAAGTAGTTAGTAGTAGCTAAAAATGTTTGGCACGTAGACTAGTTGAGGCCACCTAGGCCTATATTACAACCTCGAAGGCCACCAATGGATTCGTACCCTATGATCTGGTCTATGGGAAGAAGGATTTGTTGTGCATTGAATTTGAGTATAATATATTGAGGATGGTAGCCCAACTAGATCTAGATCTCAGCAGTGCACAAAAATATAGATTGCTCCAGTTGAATGGTGTAGATGAGTTCAGAATGTAGGCCCTCCTACACATAGAGGTCACTAAAATTTAGAGGAAGATCTGACATTATAAGAACATCAGGGATAAGCAATTTCAAGAAGGTGATTGGGCTTTGTTATATGATTCTAGACATAAATACTTTAAGAGCATGTTAAGGACTAGATGGTTACAACCTTATGTTATAGAGAGATGTCATGATAATGGTTCAATGCAGATGAGAACCATAGATGAAGAGGCCATTGGTTTACTTGTTAATGGGCACAGATTCAATGTTTACAAAAGGTCGTTATCAAAGAAAGAGTTCATAGATGGTATCAACAAAACAATAATGGTGGTGGAGCAAGTCTAAGCTCTTGTCTCATCAAGTCAATGAGAAAAAAAAAAAAATAAGGAGACTAAGGTGAAAACCTCCATGACGCACCTAAGTCCCACTATTGCATTGAAATCCTCTTGAGGTTTCCCAATCGTGTCAAAAGGAAAAAAAAAAGACAGAAATAGAAAGATCTTTGGGTGAAATCCTCTCTTGAGGCACCCAGGGCAAGCAGCTAGGATGAAAACCTCTTGGAGGCAGACCAATTGTTTTCAAATAAAAAATAAGCGAGAAGAAAAATATGAAAATGTTGTTTGCAGGTTAGCGAGAGGAAGATCGTAGCAGCAATGAAGAATCAAAAGGGACCTATTCAGCTCATATTTTCATTTATCCATTCATTATACTTCAGCATTACACCATTCTTTTCATTTTTTCACTCATTTGACTCAGTTTGCAAGGGTTTTGTGTTTTCTATAGGATTCCTTATAAATCTACAGGATCCCATGAAAACCTACAGGATGATCCTGTAGGAATGACAGTGGCTTGGGAATCCTAGAGGAAGTAACTCTAGGGCAAGAAGATGACCTGACCATGTCAAAAAAGTAAATTTGTACATCATTATCTCATTACCATACCACTCTCCACCTTGATCGCCCCTTCATTCATCATTAAAAAAATCAGTTTTCATAAAAAATTACAGTTTTCATGGAAAACACGGAGAAAAATGATGAGATAGAGAGCAAGGGGTATAGCATCTGAAGGCTATTTTTCATTATTCACACACCCCTAGACCTCCTCTCTATCCATGATCATTATCCTCAGGTCCCAGTGGTAGAATATGATTAAAATTTTGAGGGAGAAGCAACTACAAGATATCTTGTAGGAGCCTATGCCGCCAAACATAATTCATATGTTGCAGCAAGCTTCAAGCATGGAGATCCAAGGTCAAAGGAAGATCTTCTAGACCAGTAGCAACATCATCATCCTCAGCACCAGGTACCTGCACATCAAGAAAATCATCAAAGGAAAATTGTTGAAATATTGCAACAAGAATATTCCAATTTGATTTGTCCTTGAATTAAATTGTGAATAAAAACCAAATTTAGTCTTAACAGCTACTTGGAAATAATTAATTAATTTATTTTAAATTAATTAGTTCGAGAAATTCAAGTTAGAAGTCTTTCTGAATTCATGCAAGAGTTATCCGTTAAATTAAGGAGATAAGATTGAGTTATATTTGATTTGTAATTAGTTAACTCAGTTTACTAAGTGAAGTCTAGTTAAATTAGTTCTAAACTATTTGAGGAACTAATAGTGAGTTAATAGTAAATTGATGTATTAATGCACTCAACAAGTGCTACTCCAGTTAACTGAAGATTCCCTCATCAGAAACTCATGCAGGTCTATTCTGAGAAAGGCCCAGTTGAGATTAAATAAAATAAATAATGATTTTGGGTTATAGGATTTTGGTTAGTTTGACTTATTCATGACGAATTTCAAAAGAATAGAGTGTCACAGTGTCCACATAGTCCTAACCCTATGGACTATGAGAGCAGTAGCGATGAAGAGCATGATGACGAATTTCAGAAGAATGGAGTGTCGTGGTGTCCACTTAGTTATAATCCTAAGGACTATGAGAGCAGCAGTGATGAAGAGCATGGTAAAAAATTTCAAAATAATGGAGTGGCACGGTGTCCTCTTAGTCTTAATCCTATGGACTATGAGAGCAGCAGTGATGAAGAGCATGATGATGAATTTCAAAAGAATGGAGTATCACGGTGTCCACTTAGTCCTAATCCTATGGATTATGAGAGCAACACTGATGAAGAGCATGATGAAACATTTCAAAATAATGGAGTGTCACAGTGTCCTCTTAGTCCTAATCCTATGGACTATGAGAGCAATAATGATGAAGAATTTCAACTGAATAGAGTGTCATAGTGTCCACTTTGCCCTAATCCTATGGACCATGAAAGCAGCAGTGATGAAGAACATGATGAAGAATTTCAAAGGAATGAAGTGTCACGGTGTCCACTTAGTCCTAATCCTATGGACTATGACAGTAGCAGTGATGAAGAGAATGATGAAAATTTTCAAAAAAATGGAGTGTCATGGTGTCCTCTTAGCCCTAATCCAATAGACTATGAGATCAACAGTGATGATCAAGAGTATGATGACAAAATTAAAAAGAATGGAGTGGCATAATGTCCCCTTAGTCCTAATCCTATGGAGTATGAGAGTAGCAGTGATGAAGAGCATAATGAAAAATTTAAAAGAATGGAGTATCACGGTGTCCTCTTAGTCCTAATCCTATGGACTATAAGAGCAGTAGTGATGAATCTCAAAATGAAGAACTTAGTCCTAATCCTAAGGACTATGAGAGTAGTAGTGACAAAGGACAAGATATAGCATTTTCAATAAGTAAATAGTCACATTTTCGACCTAGTCCTAATTCTATGGACTATGAGAGAAGCACTGACAATGCACATGAGGAAGAATATCCAATAAACATCGAGTCAAATTTTTCATTTAGTCCCAATTCTAAGGACTATGAAAGTAGCACTGAAGAAGGGGAAGATGAAGAATATCCTCCAAGTCTTTATTTGGAAAGCACAACTAATCATAGTGTGGATAACATTCCTCAGAATGATGATGAAAATGCTTATACAAATGATGATTCAATGATGGAGATGTTGCCAATAAATATTGTATCAAGGAGTAGGACCAGACCTTTTCATATGAGCGCAAGATGTTCTAGTTATAGAAGGGGTAGAGTAGAATATCTTATGAGAAGAAGTTCTATCAGCACTCTCATTTCAAGTGAATGTTGTAAAAGAAGTTGCTTGAAACATATGGATTTCAAATTTTCATTAGAGAAAAGGAAGAGATATTTACCAATGATTAAAAGCATGAAAAATTCATATTTAGTTGGGTTCATGCAATCTACATTGTCAGGTTATTTATCATATTGGGTCTTTATTTATCTGTAGAAAGGATTTCAAAATGTTTCATTTGATGGATAATTTTCGTCTCTTGAGAATCCAAGAAAATTTGTAAAAGGATCCCACATTTTATTCAGAAGTACATCATAAATGACAGTTTGGGACATTATCAAATACTGCAATATCATAGATGAAAGTCTTCTTTCCAAAGCATGGAGACTGTATGCCAAATAGAGAGACAATACATATTCCAGATAATTTTTCAAGACGAGAAATATACAACTTATACAAATAATATGCAGAAGGTGCTGAGGGACATGTTTGGTTTATTAAATATCAATATTTTGTGAAGGTATGGAAAAATGAATTCAACAATGTGTGTATTCCTAAGAAGACAAGGATGGGAATTTGCAGTATATGTGCTTCTCTTAAGTAAGAAAGGGAAAAATGTGAAGGGTCAGAAAGAGATAAGCATTCATAACTTTAGCTTTTAAAATTGTATAGTCATCAACTATGAAAATGTATTTCTTAATGGCTTTCTTTTATGTTGTGTAGTTCAATTGTCAAAGAACTTCAAGAGCATCATGAACAACAAACAAGTGAAAGGAAAAAGTTCTACAAGCATCAAAGGAAGTGTTATGATAATCCAAATAAATATTTGGGTTTGATAATTGACGGTATGGACCAGAAGAAAACACTTTTACCACATTTTGTACAGGAGGAAAATTTTATTTAGTATCACTTGGTGAGTTGTATGGCCTTCAATGGGAAAATGCTTCCAAGGGTGTACTTCACAGCTCCAAATATTCGTAATGATGTAAATCTGACAATAACCATAATTCATGAGGTGCTTTCTCATTGGTCTGGTAATCTTCCTGAAGTTTTGTATCTACAATTAGACAATACTTGCCATGAAAACAAAAATCATGTTATTTTTGGATATCTAAAATGACTGAACATCTGATCAATATTGTCATGAGTATGATCAGATGTTCAGTCATTTTTTAGTCACATTGAGGAGGAATGAAGTTGGGAGCTTGCCATCATTAATTAAATGTATTAAGAAATCATACATGCCAGAGCTTACTTTTGATGTGTTGGAAGAAACAGTTGACATGAAAATGTTTATTCTTGGATCGCATGATAAGGAAAAATGCATTGAACAACTTAATGTCATTAGCTTCCAACATCAATTTCATATCAAAAAAAATTATGGGAAAACACTAATATGGGGCAAGAAGTATTCAACTATTGCAGAATGGGCACCATCATCAGGTTTGGAATTTTTGAAGTTCATTCCAGATCATCCAATATTTGCATCAAAAATATTGTTATTATAATTAGTTGGTGAAGTTCATAATGCATGCAGACAGAATAGAGATATAAATTATTCTGATTTCCTAGAAGAAATTAAAAAATGTATTAGATATATATATGATTACTTTGACATTGCTGATTCAGTTTGGTGGGAGTAATTTTTCAATAATAAAGTGATATCATTTCAACAACAACAAATGAAGATATACCTTTGAAAAATCCATTTGTTTGGCTAGAAAATATGTCAAATGAAGACAAGGAAATAAACATTCTTGAACAACGAAAATCTCAAGTATTATTAATTCTTCATAGGCAGAGAAAAGAGAGATGTATATTGGTTCTAGAAGATCTCATGCACAATGTGAAGCCATAGAAGACATTTACAGGGGTTCAGTACAAGATATTAAGGAGGGTTGCATGATCACAGTGCTAGCAGATGGAGATCCCAATGGCTATCCACTATGGGTTTCTAAGGTTATAAAGGTATTTACAAAAATGAGGATGTTAAAAGTTTTGAAGTACATTAGTATGCCACAAATACACACCCATTCAATGGTGTGTATAAGCCAGAGATAGTAGTTGAAAAAAAAAAGGTTGAAAGAGAAAAAGAAAGGTTACAGACATAAATCGCCGTTGCACAGACCTCTTAAAATTGGAGGATGTTGAATACTTGTTTATGACTTCAATTTAACAAAGAGAGGAATTCCACTTCAATATGATAGAGATTTTGAAAAGGTTTTTACCAGAAGGAACAATGTTGAAATGGGAGTCTACTGAAACTAGTCGTAGATCCAGAAGAATTTTGAAACCTGAAATGGTGGGGATGCATGTGAACTCAGTGGGGCACTAGTTGATGAAAGAGAAGAATATGGAACATCTTCATCTGCATCCATTCATTCATCTGAAGATGTGAATTCTGATGGTGTGCAAGAAAATATGAGTGATTTTGAATAATTGTCTAAGACTGTTTATATAACTGATGTTTGCATCATATCTTGAAATAAAAAGTTTGATTTCTGTATGGTGTTAAATCAGAAGTTATGAGTTATTTTTATGTTATTGGATTATATGTATTAATTATGATGATTTTTATTGTTTAGAATATCTACAATTCAACATTAAATTATAAATATAATGTATGTTTCATTCAATATACAAATAATGACATTTTGATTGATTAATTTAATCATGTAATTTGTTCATAATGTCATGGTTTTTTAATTTTATGGTTGAAAAAATTCAATTTTTTTGTATCTTTAATGTTTGGCTGAAAACAATTAGAATTTTAGCAATCTTTACTGTGATGTTATTATTTGTTTAACAAAATGGATAAAAACTAATAGAATTTTAATGTATTTCAGATCCCATTATTTTACCTTTATTGTCATTACTAAAACATGTTGAAATGATACTTGGAAAGAAAAATGATATTCTATCAAAAACATTAGTGGGTTTTCTTCCTCATAAACAACTGTTTTTTTGCATATAAAAATCCGGTTTTACTAGAATTTTTAAAAATGTTGAAAATTGACCCTAAAAAAAAATCGTTTCAGTATCAACACCTTTTGTTTTCAGGGTTTATTGGCACGAAATTTTCTTTTTCACTGCCATTTTTAAAACATGTTCAAAATAGACCCTTAAAAAAAACCAATGTTCCAGCATACACACTTTTCGTTTTTAGCACCGTTTTTGATGTTTTTTCGGGGTTTTTTGGCTAGAGTTCCCATTTTGAGATTATAGTTCTTGTTTCAAAGTTTACATTGTTAATCACAGAGAAAGAAAAAACAATGTTTAGAAAAATAGAAAGAAGAGACACATCACCTTTTAGTACACCACATGAATCATGTGAAAGGTCCCTATATTATTGATGCTCTAGTGCTTTGAAAATTACAATATGAAGAAGGAAATTACATTTGGAAATCAACACTAATACTTCAAACAATGAAGTATTTATAATTAAAATTACAATAATGCTTTACAAAATTGTTGTCAAACTAACAGTGTATTATTAACCTAATTACAAACTAATATCATCTAATCTTGGCAAAAGAATAGGCCATGTGGGTTATTGAGGAATGCAGTGGCCCTGTTTGGGTGGTTTCTGTTGCTAAGTCATCCAAAACAGAATGTGATGCTAACCTGAATCTTGTGTTGGTTGCTGTGCTAGAAAAATATTTCATTGCTCCCAAATTATTCCTTAGTTCAGTAAATCAATTAACTCTTCCCAGCTCTTTTCATTTGGCACTGTCAACTTTGTCACATGATGATAGATTTCATCTACCTCTGTATATTTAGCAAACGTTGGTTTCACGTAAGAATATGTTTTACCTCATTCTACACATGGAAGTTGTTTGGCATGGTCTCCATAAATTTCTTTGCTATCATACTCCTTTCATTCCATTGAACTTAATGCTGCTTTTGGCTACCTCTTTCATCTTTAGGATATAATCCTCCTGAGTGATCAACTTGTCATTGATGACATAGATACTGGGCAGTTCCTTATGCATTAAGGCTTCAATCCTATTTGTAAATCTATTCACCCGCAACTCCAAGGTCTCACAGCTTTCCTCCAACTGGTCAATAAGATTTCTTTTAGTCAAGATTTTCTTGAGTTCTAGAATTGTGATAGTTCTCACAATGCCTCCCACTTCGTCCAGCTCATATATGGACTTTGAGTTTAAGAACCTAGTAATATTGGTAGCTTCATTTGGCATTTATCCTAGTTTTTCCCTACCTTGCATAATTTTCTCAGTTGCCTTCTCCATTAACTCTTTATGTTCAAATATAATCTGGATAGAAGGCCAAATCTCATTCATTGAGTCAAGTATGTTCCTCAAAATTGTTTCCTTGGCTTGGGCCAATGTCTGGGCAATAGATGTGTCTCTCGCTACTTGGCATAACTTTTCCAAAATTCTCTGATATTTTTCCAATTTAGCAGTCCGAGAAACTTTAGCTTTGACCTTATGGACTTCCAAAGCTTTGAGTTGGCCCTATAAGGTATCAATTTCCTTTGATTGCAAAGAAATATTTTGCAATGTTTGTGTGACCTGTTCAGCACTAGGAGTCTGAGTAGAAGTAGTAGGTGCAGTAGTTGTTCCAATTGATGGCAATTGTGAAAGAGGTACAACATCCAAAGGAACAGTGGCCATCTTCAAGATGTCTTCCTTCTCCTTAATAACTTTTCCAACTCTGCTTCTATCTTCCTGATCTTTATCTTTTGGTCAATAATCAATTTCATCATGTCTTCTTTATGAGATTCACCTTTTTCAATTTCCTTGATAATTGGATCTTTTGTAGATGGCAACTTGAGATGTTTCCTCAATGCTGCAATGTCCAAGAATTTTTTCTTAATAATTTCTTCAGTAGCAATAAAATCCTTAGGGTGATACCCTATCTTAATCACCAAGCCTTCCAAAGAATTGATCTTGTTCTCTTTCGCCAAGGAGGAGACCTTCTGCATATTCAACTGTGACTGTACATCTGCAAAATAAACCTACAATTTGGATAAAGGCATGGAAATATTAGTCAAAGTGGAGGATATAATCTCACTAGTTTGTTTGTGCATTTCCATTTGATAAATGGGATGTATGTCCTTTGTAATGAACTCAAAGGTGGTGCTCTTGTAGTCAGCTGTTGATTTGGGTTGTTAATTCTAGGCCTCAAGAAAGGCCATCTACATTATTCCATGATCATTATCAAACACTAACAAAAGTCTACTTTGTGAACTAGAAGTCTATTTCCAGAATTGGTTGTAGGTGTCGTTCTTCAAGATTTCATTCCTAAGCCTTATTTCTTTGTACCTATGAAACATTGTCTTCTCTTTTTATGTTTGTACAGTGTGTGTTTCTATCTCAGTCTCCTTATGTCCTTGTGAAGATGAAGGTTTAGAAGGAGATGTAATGAAGTTGGTGGTTGCTGGTGGTGAATCAATGATGATGATAATTTCCTGTTCCTCAATCTCTTTGTCTACTTCTTGTTTGTGAATTACCTTGGGTCTTTTCCTATAATTGATTCCAAATCTTTAGCTTCACTCCCGGTTGTAGATGATGAAACTTCCTCCCTCTGCCTTTTTATAGATTTTTCCTTAGGAATATGTGTCTATAAAGTGGAAGTGGACACAATCTGCTCTTTGGCTTCCTGCAAGGTACTTTCTTCCCATTTCAACTGAGTGGCATATTGCTCTATGTCTGGCCTAGAAATGTGAATCTAGGGAGTTTTCTTATTGGCTAATCTTAGTTTTGAAATGATGCCATAACGGTCATAAGCCCATGTGAAGCTCAAGTTGAAATTCATTTCCTTGAGTATCTTATCTGCCTCCTCACCTGTTGTTCTTGTGTTGCACACAAATGGTCCCACCTATGCTTTAATTCTGAATTGTGCCTTCTTCTTTTCCACTACAAAGTGGATCTCATCTGAGTTCAGCATATGCCTGATATATTCTAGTGCAAATATCATTACTGGGAGGTACTTGGGGAGATTGTAGGGCACCAATTCATATCCACAGACTATAATCTCTATGTAGTTTTGGTACAGGTACTAATATTCGGTCTTTGCTTGGTCTAATAGATGTAGTATTTGCTCGCTCTCCTCACTGATCCTGGGTTGAATTGTAATATAGAGAATGTTCATAGATGGATGAACAAAGTCTTCTATAAGTTTCTTGTAGATGAGTTCTTGTTGTTCTTTCATGACCATTGAGGTCCAAAATAACACTGGTTGTTGTTCCCCTAGATCATCCAATTTATGCAATGCAAAATTGAAATTTTCTGCTTGATAGTAGATGAACATGTAAATTAAAACAGAGGTGTAACTGAACACCTGCTCTATAGGAAACTTGATGAGCCACTCATGGATATTGTCAGCCAAGAATTGACTAAAATTGAAAATTGTAGAGGGCTTTCTTTCTGTGGAAAATGCGGAAAGGAATCCTAAAATGGGCTCATCCACCCACTTATCAGAATGGTAGCCTATAATGTGAGAAAGTATAGAAATAATATGCTTGGCCTGATCAAGGAAAATGGAAGAAGGATAAGGAGGATTCTTCTTGGGAAATTGAGCATTCTCTGGCAAGAAAATATAAAAAATTCTAGCTCTGGTGGCAAAATGCAACTTTTGATAAAGCTAGGTGAGGGCTTCTAAGGAGAAAGGGGAAACATTTTCGACATAAGGGGCCAACATCATTTGGTCTATACATTTGGTTGCAATGGTGAACACAATGTCATGTGTAATGGAAATTATGTCCCTTTGGGCAAGGACATCACAAGCTTGGCATCTTCCAGTAAATTCTGGGGCTTGAAATGTCAAAGGAAATATATGTTGGGGGAGTTTTGACCCACAAAGTCCTATCTCATTAATCTTATCAGTGTGTTTATCCTCTAAGCTGCAAAGAAACATGAGGAAATCACAGTCACAGAGAGTTTCAATTATTTTGTAATCCCTGCTTGCTAACAGTGTATGATCCAGGTCTATAGAAGGTGGAATTAACGAGTTAATGACTTGGTCCTTGGTCTTAATTTTAGGGGGCATGGCTATAGAAAATTTCTGAACAAAATGAATACACAAAGGAGGCTTACTGGGCTCAGAAAATATAATAGTTTGTGACGCGAAAACATAAGGAATTTAGTGAGTATCAGTATGTTGGTGGTGAAAAATCTCTGGCGGAGGTCGCTACAGGATATAATCAATATTAGAAAGCAATGAGAAGTAAGGATTGAGAATGACGGGCTTGGGATTTATTTAAACACAGAGGAAAAGTCTTGTTGGAAATGGAGTAGAGACGATACTTAATAGTTACCAGGGAAAATTAAGTGAGAAACGATACTAAGCACGAAAGAATTTAATTAGCACAACAGTCTAGACAGGTGGCAGGTGGAGAGTGGAGGAGGAAGAGTGGTGGGGGTGTAGCAGGAATAGATGTAGAATAGGTGGCTTCCAGAGGGGGTGATGGCCAGTAAGTGGTATCAGTGGGGGGTGTGAAATCACTGCAATGCACCACCTAGGGGCTAAGGTATGGCAAGATAAACCACTTTCTGGATCCCCACCCCCGATAAAGGGAAAATATGAACGGGGGCTAAAAAGGAGCAAGGGTCGTGGATGGAGTGACAGAAAAGATCCCAAGGTTTCAAATGTGACTGAGGGTTAATCACAAAGGACAAAAGTATTTTTCCTCTTACACTTGTATGATTTTATTTTCAAACATAGGATAAGGGGAAAATATAAGGTAATGAAATACTTTATCCCCATGTATATAATTATCATTAGAGCTTACAGTAAGGGATTAATAATAGATATTTTGAAATGCAAAATTCATAGCTTGCACTTACGCTCTTTTTTTCCCTATCCTCAAACTTAGGATAAAATTTATGAATGGTGATATTTAAGAAAAACACCTAATCCATGTACCCTTAGCTAGACTATCACTTTTTATTTTATTCTGTATGGTGCACTTAGACTAGAAAAACCATTTTCATTTTCTTTTATGTAGAACAAAAATCTATCTAACCTATCCCTTATTTCTCCTATTGACCTAGATTAAATAGTTGGATCAATGTCATTATCTGCCTAACTAATGATTTACCCAGGTTAAACTATTGGATAAAACATTATTATCTATCTAATTTACAAAAAATCAAAGAAGTCTAATGATGATTAAGCAGTATGATTAAACTAAACAAGTGATTGTGGCATTTTGAAAAAACTGCACGCAACTTTATTTTACAGAAATGAAGCAAAAACTATGTATGAGTAGTGGCATTTAGACCTACAACACTTTCAATATTATTCTCTTTTTTATTTTATTTATTTTTGGTGGGGTTTAATCTTTTATCTTTTTCAATATTTTTGTTTTTCTCTTTATTATTTTTCTTTATACCCTCTTTTCATTTTATATGCAATTTTATCATTTTATTTGGAAATCATTAGCATATGATAAGTATTTACAAAATAAGTTTCCTGAGATACATCACTCAATTACCTTGATATCCTATAAATTATAGGACCCTAACAAGTGCCTTGAAAGGAATCATCCTCAATGACTCCGGATAACCATTTTTGTATGAAAACTCAACTAATGGAAGATAATCCTCTGATCATCTCTGCTAGTGCATCATGTACATCCTAAAAGTATCCTCTAAGATCTTGTTGACCCACAATGTCTATCCATCTGTGTGCAAATGATAAGATATACTGAAGGCCAACTGTCTACCCAAACCTAAAAATAGCTCCTTCGAAAACTTGGAAGTGAACTTCACATCCCTATCTAACACAATCTTCTTTGGAACACATGTAATATCATGTTCTCCATGACGAAAGTCTATTCCACCTCAGTAGTTGAATATGTAGTCTTTACTAGAATGAAGTGAGCTACTTTGCTCAACTTGTCGACCATGACCATAATAAAATCATGTTGTCTCACTGTCCTCAAAAGACCTGTAATTAAATCCATGGAAATCACCTCCATTTCCATTCGAAAATCATAATAGATTGTAGTGGACAACATGGATGCTTACATTCTACCTTTACCTGTTGACAAACATCTAGCCACAAACTCCACTGGTTCCTTCTTCAAATTTAACCAATAGTAGAACTTCTTCACCACCATTAATGTCCTTTGATACCTTAGGTGACCTGAGTATGTATTGACATTAAACTCCCTCAAGATAATCTTCTTGAGCTCATTGCAATACAACACATAGATCATGTCCCTTAATCTCATTAAATCATCTACCATGAGATGATAGTCTGCATCCTAATCACTTGTACCTATATCTGTACCTATACCTATACATGTACCTATAATTGTACATGTACCTATAGCTTGACTTATATCTGTACTCTGTTGTAACCTATGAATGATGTCCATATATCTGTCACATTGTTGACATGCCTAGAATATCCTATCCTATAACTCTATCCCATAAGAACTCATAGCTGCTATATGATTCACCTATACGTTCCTGCTAATTCACTCTTAGTATCCAACCATCTATATTTCCTTGCATTTAGATTCAGCTGGTCCAACAAGTATCTCAATCCAGTGGGATCGCTCATCAATACAAATCTCCTTCCAAGAGGATAATGTCTCCACATTTCAAGGTGTGAATAATAGCTTCCAACTCAACATCATGAGCACGTAGTTCTACTCATGTTTGTTCAATTTCCTGTACTCATAGCACACCACATGTCCCTCCTACATAAGGACCCCAAGATTTCCTCTTTTACGTGCATATGTACACACTACAAAATGTTTATCCAGATATGTAATCTTAAGGACTAGAGGATTGGTCAACAACTACTTTAGCTGCTAAAAAATACCTCCATATTATTCTGTCCATTTGAAGTTCTTAACATTCCTCTGTAAGGATGTCATAGGATATGCAATGCATGATAAGTTCCTCATGAACCTCTTGTAGTAACTAGCCAATCCCATGAATGATCTAACCTAATTCACATTCGTAGGGGTTTCCCGCTCCATGATGGTCGTTATATTTTCTGGATCTGGTGTTATTCCTTCCTTAGGAAGCACTTGTCCCAAGTAATGCACATCTTTCTGAAAGAAGTTTCACTTCCTAAGAATGGTATACAACTAATACTCTCTTAGCAATATCATCACTACTGCTAAATGCTCGATGTTCTCTTCTTCATTCTTGGAGTATATCAAGATGTCATTAATGAATACAATAACAAACTTCCACAGATAAGGATGCAACACATTATTCCATAAACACATAAATGTACCATGGGCATTAGTCAAATTGAATGGAACTACAACAAAATCATGATGCCCATACTTGGTCCTAAAGGAAGTCTTGTACATATCCTCTCCCTTGATGCATACCTATTGGTATCCTGATCTCAAGGCGATCTTAGAGAATATTTTTTATCCCTGCAACTAGTCAAACAAATCATCAATCCTCGGCAATGGATACACGTTCTTGATCGTTACGTTTTTCAGATGGGTGTAATGAATGCACAATCTGAGAATACCATCTTTCTTCTTGAAAAATAATATTGGTCCACCCCATGGTGATAGACTTGGTCTGATGTATCCCTTGTCAAGCATCTGCTTTAACTCCAATTTCAAATCCACTAGCTCTGGGCTACTCATCATATAAGGTGCCTTTGATGTTGGTGGTGCAGCTGGAACCAACTCAATGGAGAAATATACTTCTGTAGGAGGAGGTAACTGTATAATTTGTGTTGGAAAGACATCCTGATACTGCTCCAATACACGACACCTCTTGAATATTTTTTCATCCTCAACATCTTTAGCCCTTCTCATTAGATATATGCACTGCAAACATCACAAAACCTTTCCTACAACTACAATTAACTTGCATAGCAATAACCATCCTCATTGATGTAGGATTCTTATTTCCTTTCAAAATTCCCTTTTCCCATTATCATACAAGCACTCATTGACCTTGTTGAAGAAATCCACTTTGGTCCTATCGAGGGACAACCAATCTACACCCAAAATCATGTTATACGATCCGAGTAGAAATACATTTAAATGTTCTAATGTAGGCATACCATTTAACTCAAATGAACAAGCTCTTACTCAATGGTGAAGTATCTTCTTTGTACCTATAGACAAGTGTACCAACCAAGATTTTGCATGCACTAATTTTCTCTAACCACACTTATCCATGAGGCCAAGATTAATATAAATATAATTATATCCAAGATCAATAGAAATGGAAACAACTTCATCATAAATCTTACCATCCATCTCGATGATATATGCTTGATGATTTTCTTGCCTATTGTCCACAATTGCATAAATCCAAGGAATGTTATGACCAAAATCCCCAACTGTATGCACCTCCTCAGCACTATAGATATCGGCTCTAGCACCTTGATACTCTAGACAATCCCTCTTACGATGATCCTTGCAAAGTTTCCAACACTGCAACGGTGCTCTACCATCGCCTCTAGTATGCTAGTCTTCGCATCCCTTCTCAATTGGATTGAACTTCTACTAAGGGAATACATTTTCTTGCTCACTGGCATCTTGACTTCTTCCTTGCTTTGGTGTCCATTTTACTTTAAATTTCCCATTTCCTTTCAAGTCACACTTAGGCTCAACTTTGTGGTTTGACTATTCATAATAATTTATTAGCATTCGGATGGCCTGCAATGATTTAGGCTCATCAAACTCAATTCAGTCTCTGTATGCTGCTGGCAGTCCACTGATGAATATTTTAACCTCAGACTTCTCCTCCGTGAGGTAAGGCATATATCTCAACATCTCAAATAACTTGCTAGTATACTCATCATCTATCGTGGAACCCATATGCAACTCCTAAAACTCCTTAGACTTGTCATCATTGCACCTTTTCGACAAAGAATTCTTCTTAAAGAGCCTCTAGAACTCAATCTAGGTTATCTCAACTTCTCAAATATGTTTAACATTATTCACATCCTCCCACTAGATATCTGCTTTCCCTTTAAGACTGAAAGTGCCTATCTTATCTTTCATGTTCTCTAAATAATTATGCAATCTGAAGAACTTCCTCATACCAAGAAACCATGCATTTGCATCCTCTGATTTGTTCATCTCCCCATCGAATACAGGTGGATTTTCTATCTTAAACTTATTCGAAAAATATCGTCTATCACTCCACCTGTAACGATTATAATGAAGATGATCATAATGCATGTCCGAACCAAAACTAGAATAGTATCTGTATCTATCAACCCTCCTATCTAGAGCATCCAAGGAATTTCCATCTTCGATTGTGTCATCTCCATTGAACCCTTGCTCACCATGAGACCTTCTTCCATATTCCCTGTTAGTTCTATCCTCCTTCTCATGGCTGATCTGAAGTGGACCTTGTCGCTACAATTCTAATAAACTCTGAAGTATAACTACATTTACCTCTACATGTTTCTTTTGTGGCTGTATCATTCTGTCATTCTCTGCCTTACAACTCCTTATTTCTGCCTTTAAACTTCTTAGTGTGTCTTCCAAATCAGAAGAGTTCCCAACACCACGCTACTCATTTGACCCATAAAGAGAGTCTCTGGAACTATAGTCTACCATCTTGCTAGTCGTCTTTGATATTCTTCCTACAAGGTATTTCATGCCCGCTAAACCAAATCATAATGAACCAACATACCTTAGCATAATTTTGGGAGTATACCTCATCTATAACACCAACAAATCATCATAATACATCTATAACATAATCATGAGAGCATATATAAATATAACACATAAGCATAAAACCATCATTCTAACTAAAGTCTAGTATTCAATGCATGACCATATCAACTACACATACCATGACCTCATGCATGAAAACAACAACCATATCAATGTACACTTGACCACATGTGAATACGAACGTGCATAAACAACATATAGCCAATCATTCCCTCATGACAACACACTTCACAACAAAAACATTCTCTTTCACATGGCGACATCACTACAACCATGATCGACACCATGCAAATATAACAAGCACATGGTCTTACAAGACAAGAAAAACGTATGAAACCATCATGAATGCATGACCAACACACACCAACAATCCATTCTGTTGGGTGAACCATGCTCTGATACCACTATGTGGTATCAGATATTACCCAAAGAGAGTGCAACCCACTCTAATACCACTCTGTAACACCGTCCTTCCACATCTACCCAAGTAAACGACCAACTAGGGTAAACATGTGATGATAAGTTACAATGATATGATTCAACCACCTAAGTGACCTTAAGGAAGTTGAATCGATGGAAACACGCCGTAGTAGACCTTTTTCACTTGCTACTCGACTCCGAGAATGCATCCCAGTCATTCCCCTGACCTACGTCTAGGTCTTACTAATCCTTAGACCACTAAACACCTCGTTGCTCCCTTGATATGGACAACGGTGTGTCTAAGAACCTTCAGATGCATGCACAACATGGGTACGCATGCATCTGGGGACTTTTCTCCTCATACTTGTTCCTTTGACTCTAATATTTGTGCCAATTTTTAGGCCCATAATCCATGTCACTAGCCAGAAACTGTTGTATATTTCAGAATCCATAAATTACATGATGACAAGACTTACAAATAAAAACCTGACTCCATCAACAATGTTAATTTCTATGTATAACATAGTTTTCCTCTTCTACAACATACATGTCCCATATCAGAAAATTTAATAAGGCTTAAACAATATTTTCAAAAAGTCTTCTAAACCAACCAAACTAAAAAATGCAAGAAAACTTGTTTATCTTCCATTTAGTCCATATCAAAGAATCAAACATACCCATTTCCTCTTATCTTTTTCTCTGTTCTTCTATTTAGCCCATAATATGCTCTTTTGGAAGGATATATGCAAATTGATTTTGAAGAAATTGTCATCCAAAAGCTCGGATCTTCCTCATGTCATAAGTCATTTGTTCCATTCTACCCTATTAAGCATCAAAATATCATGCTTGTGCTAATTGTATTTTCCATATACTGACACATATTTCTAGAAAATAAGGACGGTTTTTTTTTTTTTGAGAGAGAACGCACTTCATTTCCATCATTACTTTTGTTTCCTGCCATCCCCATGTTTATCAAATCCTCTAATTTACTTGTAGCCATTTAAGTTTCTTCACATTCCTCCGACCCATTTACACTAACAGATTGAACTGATTCTTCCCCTTTCTTCTTAGTGCAAGGAACACATATCATTTCACGGTCATTATAGACATCATCTTATTTCCTAGAGGGTCTCATGGTTATGAAAAGGAACATTGTGTTAATGTTTCTTAACAATGTTTATTAATTTTTTATAGTCAAACATATCATGATATACTATTGTGGGATGTTGTGTAAATCAATGTTTTTTTCCTATTAGAGGAAATTTGATTTTAAATGGTTACCATTGAATTTCCATTTCATAATGTGTAAGCAAATCAAAATTGTTTAAATTTTAAAAGAGATACAGGTGTGACTAGGCACCTAATATGACCTGGCAACTTTTTTGATAATAGTTTACCTACCTTTATCGTTAATGGAGCCCAAGTGACCAAAAACTACATAAATATTTAAAAATTAAATTTAATATTTTAATCTATAAAAGTTATAATAGGAAGAATAATTTTAATGAAGGGTAATTCATGGGATAAGTGTGTTTTTAATAAGCTTAAATCATGGGTAGTCTATGCACAAATATTTAGAAACAAGTACCGAAAATTATAATATTGTTTAAATTTCTAATATTACTACACCCAAAAAAAATTCCATTTCAAATTACTAGAATTTTACATTTATTTTATTCTGACATGTTTTCTTTCAAGTTTTTAAAAATTTTATATTTTAAATTTTTTGTTCTTAAAAAATTTAAAAAATATTTTTTAAAATATCCATATCTTCATTTTGAAAATGGAAGGAACAACTTGTTTACTTCTCAACTATGCACAATATTTAGAAACAGTACCAAAAATTAGTATATTTTTAAAATTTTTTTAATATTACGTTTCTCACATTTAAAAAGATTCCGTTACAATTAGTATCATTTTACATTTTATTTAATTTGATATTTTTTTCTTTTAAGTTTTAGAAATTTATATGTTATATTTTATGTTTTTTTTCAATTTAACTAAATATATTTTTAAAAATATCCATATTTTCATTTTAAAAAAAATGGAATTAATAGCTGGTTTATTTTTCAAAATTGTTGCCTTTTCATATTTTTTTTGGTTTCAGAAATTTGTATTTCTTAAATATATATTTTCTTTGTTTTAAAAAATTTAAATAATATATTATTAGAAATATTCCTCTTTTCATTTTAAAAATTAAATGAATAGCTTATTTATTTTCCTTTCTTATGAATGGTCGAGTAAAGGTTGGAAATCAAAGGTCGCGCTAATCTGGTAATCAGTGTTCAAGTCAATTATTTTAGATAATCTAGAAATCGCAAGTTAAGTGAATTATTTCAGATAATCACTTCGTCGAGTAGGAATGGAAATCACAGGTCGCTCTCGTCACTACCTAGAAATCACAACTCGCTCTCATCACTGCCCGATGCCCAAGTAGGGCTACAAATCATAGGTCAGGATAATCACTAGGAAATGGCTGAATAGTGCTAGAAATCACATGTCACACCAATAATTTCATAGTTTTGCGCATCAATTATTTCAGATAATCCCTACACAATGGCCGAATAGGGATGGAAATCATAGGTCTTGCCAATACTTATAAAGTTCTACAGGAAGCACCACTTATTCCAAAATTATGCAGTAAGGTTTTGCTATGGTTTATGCTATTGGAGAGAGGATTGTTTGATGATTACCTCAGGATTATATCAAGGTATTCCAAGGTTTATTTCCTCCCCCCTTCAAATAACAAATTAGATATTTTATCACATTGAAGCCATGGACACAACACCCAAATTAAGTGTGGAGCCAGTTGATCAAGAAAACCCACATTGTTGGTGACAATTTGAGTGAAATTTGAAGACATTTTGTTGATTGTGAAGCCAATTGATCATTTGAATGATAGGTTTTGGAAAAGGAGAGTGCTCATACCCTAGAGTAACTTGCAAAGCTTCAATGTAATATGGGTAAGGATTCACCAGTTAGCCTTTGAACCCAATATCACTCAACATGTTACAAATTGAATCTTTTTACCCTTCTGTGGAGTGATTGTGAATTCAGTTTTCTTCTTGTCAAGGTAATAATTATTCTCCAATGTAATATTTACAATTAGTATGCTCTCATGACCATCATATTCGATGAGGTCTACATTGAAATATGCCTCTTGGAGAGAACATGTGACCCTTTCGTTCATAGGCTTGGAATCATACGGAGGCTCCAATGTAACATCGTAATCATGGATAAACATAGGTTTTCTTTAAGAAAATCATTGAAAAATGGTTCATTATAATCACCAGTGCCCTCTCTTGGAGAGAACACTTGACTCTTTTGTTAATAGTCTTGAAATCATATAGAGGCTCACATTTAACTTTGTTGTGATGGATAAACCTAGATTTCCTTAAAAAAATTACTGAAAATGGTTCATTTTAATCACCAATGGCCTCTCTGGATTCTCTTCCTTGTTCATATTTCATTTTTTTTCTATCTCTTCTCATAGTATGTTAGATAGATTTTAGAACATATACTTGCCATTTTAGAGTCCCATATATGTGTGTGTGAAAACAAGTTGCAATTAAATTTTGTGTCAATCCTTCTAGATCTTTTTTGAGCTACTCTTTCTTATCTTTAGTGAAAAAGAGATTGTGGTGCATTTTGAGTATCTTCTTCATTTTGTAAAATACTTATGTTATTGATTAACCTTTTTGAATGACATTTCTTGAAAGACATGTTGCAGAAATAGAAACATAGGTACTTTGATCTAGTAATGGAATATTGTCAACACATTCATATTTCATGCATAAGGGTGCAAACAATGCCTTATCATATTCCACTAATGATACAATATGTTTCCTTCAAAGGCTATATGCCACCACATATTTTGTCCTTTAAGAAGTTTCTCAATGTTGAATGCACTATGTATGTTACAAGTTTCCTAAAATAGCTATTTGTTGACACTCATAAAGATCCTTATTTTTAAGTGTTAAAGGTTGAGAGATGCACTAAATGTAGGGCCACTATTTGTAAACCCAAGGGCTTTGTTCATTACTTCTCACATACCCCCAACTGTTACTCAACAAGAAATGCATGCATCATCACCCAAAATTAACAAAATATCTCATAAAAATACTCCTTCATTGTTGCTCACATACCCAGAATTGTTACTCAACAAGACATGGATGCATCCTCACCCAAAATAAACAAACTATCTCATATAATCATGGCCAAATATAGGTTATATAAGGTTGATTTGCAAGCCTATTACATTTTAAAATTTTTCATTTAGGGCTCTTATAAAGGGCCTAATTCATTTATCCCTTTAACCCTTGTGAAAACTGCAAGTATGACACAAAGGCTTCGCATGAAAAATTGTGTGATCATCACGATTACACAAGGATAAAAATTAGGGCTTCCTCATTGGTAATGGGTGCCAAACATAAACTCTCCATATTTTTCATATTTTCAGTATAAATTATTGGCTATGGCTTCCAAATATCTCTTCCTTTTAGCAACACCTCAATGCTTCATATATCAATGTCAAGCCCTTTTTATATGAATCTTGGAAGGGCAAATTTCAAGGGAAACATATTTTTGCAATGATCCACATAAAATTAGTCCCAATAATTGATTTGAATATGATGTGCTTTACTTCCATGCATTGTAAAATGTTGTTGTATGTTTCTTGAATCCTTGCAAGGGACTTGAGCCAACACTCCACTCTAGACTAGGTAGGGACATGAGTCAACACTTTACTATGGACTAGGCTTGTTGTAATACCTTCTTCGATTGCCCTATATCCTCAAAATTGCTCCCAAAAGATCACCATTAAGGGCCATCATTGTCAATGAGAAATATTTCTATAGTATTATTGGTTTTTTGTCTAATTTTAAGCGTTATAATTCCACCTACGAGATTGGGTGATGGTGCAATGGATCCACCTAATTAATCTCTTCTATCATGTACCCAAAAAGAAAGTGGCTAGTATGTGTAAACAACTTCAAGAGCTAGTGTTCAAGTGGGTTGACCTCAATGAAATATGTAAAATTTATGGAAATATTTTTTAACAAGGCATGTTTTGTTAGAAAGTAGATGGAATGGGAGTTTCACATGCTCCAAATGTCTTCAAATTTAACACAAATTGTCACCAACAATGTGGATTTTGCTAATCTGAAAATTCTCTAAACGTTTTTGGGGGTCTTGTCTTTGTGGCTTAATAGTGACATTGACTATTTGACTTAAAAAGGATGGTTATTGTAATGCCCTGCATCTTGCAAGTCACTCGGGCATGCCCACCGAATGGACGAGTTAAGGAAAAGAGGCGAGCTGAGACTGAAGGCGGGCGAGACACCTTGGACGACTGTGTGGGTGACGTATTGGTCACGAGTTTATACATGGGCGAGCTGGGCACTCGACCCACGATCGACCAAACAGAGATTACAAATGGGCAAGCTAAGGAGAGGGTGGTCCCATGAGTTGGGCAGGCCGACCCACCTCTTGAACGAGTTTGCAAGGCGAAGCAAGTCGGCTGGGTGAAGTTTAGAAGGGTCGGCCGGGTGGCACGATTCCCACCACCCACCATATCTATTGGTGGGCGAGAGATGGTGAAAATGCAGCAAGTTGAACTCAGTGAGACAAGAAGTGTGAGGAGTAGGTGGAAAGGCGTGGCTCAGAACTGCAGTTCATGCACCCACTCGTCAAGAAAACGCAAGTCTTGGTGCGAGATTGGTAGTGAAGGGCGAGTCAGGTGATGGGCCACACAAAGGTATGCCCACTTGACCATTTGGTGAGTGCGGGTGTAAGGCAGAACCCGGGGACAACCACACGAAGGCATGCTTGCTTGCGAGCTGAGGCACACGGGCAACCCGCGATAGGGCCCACCAAACGACACGAAGGTAGGGTGGATGGGCGTCCCCGGTGAGGGCGTGCCATGAATGCCGGGTGAGCGTTCGGGCAAAAATCGGTTAAGTGTGGATTATGGGTGGAGGTGCGACCAACGTGCAAGGCGTGCACGAGTTGGTGCGCCCAGTGGCAAATGACATGGCTATAAACGCCGGTGGAGCTTCTGCTCCCAGTCATCTATATTTTCATAAACTAATAATAAAAGATTATTATTGCATATGATGATGTCCTCTCTGCTGTGTTGGATGTTTATGTCAAATGTTATAATGTTAATGGATTTTGCACATTAGTATTATTGATTAAAGATGATGAATGTTAGGCGTAGTTCGCAAAGTAACTTAACAAATGAACATGTTAATTACCTAGGCGGTGCCACATGGTTGCCAATTAACGAAAAAAGAATTGGGGGCATGACAGATGGTATCAGAGCTACTTGCAGAGAACAGATGTGTATGCAGGGAAAAGTTATGGATTAACAGTCTGGGTTTCGTGGACTTGGTGGTTCATGGCAAGACCATCCAAGCTTTGATGGACACGGGAGCCACTCATAACTTCATGACGACATGGTTAGCAAGAGAGGTTGGACTGAGGACCTTACCAATAAATGTGGAAGTCAAGGCAGTGAACTCTAGAGCTAAAGTGGCAGGTTTGGCACACGAAGTGCCTGTATGGATAAAAGCCTGGAAAGGTCAATTGGACTTCACAATGATGGAGTTGAATGACTTTGATATGATAATGGGGCGAGATTTCTTGAAGGGAAACAAGGCAATTGTTGTCCCCTTCTGTGATGAGGTGCTGTTGGTTGGATAGTCACAAACTTGGACTTTGCCCACTCATAGGCAAAGGCAGGAAGTCAAGGTGCAGCATGTTTTTGCACTAAGTTTGGAGAAAGCTATGAAGGAGTCAGACATGGAGACATATGTGGTTATGCTCAAAGGAGTCGAAGGTGATGAAGTGGGGACACCTATTCCAGCAGAGATTTCTGAGGTATTGGCCAAATATGCAGATTTGATGCCCGATGAGCTACCAAAGGAACTTCCATCAAGGCATGTAGTCGACCATAACATCAAGCTTGAGCCAAGAAAGAAACCTTCAGCTAAAGCACCTTATTGGTTGTCAGGACTTGAGTTGGAGGACTTGAAACAACAGTTAAAGGAGTTAACTGATTCAGGTTTCATCAGACCTTCAAGGTTCCCCTATGGAGCTCTGGTATTGTTCCAGTGAAAGAAGGATACAAATGAGCTATGGATGTGCTATGATTACCATGCTCTTAACAAGCAGACAGTGAAGAACATGTATCCTTTGCCATTGGTTGTTGATTGCTTCGACAAGCTTGCGAAAGTCCAAGTGTTTTCCAAGCTGGACTTGAGGCATGTTAGGATATTCCGACACATAGGAATAGTTAAGTATAACTTGGTCTAGTATAGAGTTAGGTAAAGTGTGTTTCCTTACTATGTACATTTGTAACTTACAATCCGACTGTCACGATATGTAGTGATCCGACTATTCATTCTCTCCTCGGTATTATCGACACTTGATCTGTGGCTTAACACCCGATTGGTCCATGAATTCTATTTAAAGCGAATGGAGGGTCATTTGTAGGTTAACCGTTCATGAGAGAATCTTATGTAAATTTTCATTCTTTTATTAATAAATTGCCTGAAGTGGCCGCATTGGCTCAAGCCGTGGACTATTTCCCTCTTTGAGGGTTTTAACCACATCAAAATACTGGTGTATTGATCTGTGATCTATTTGTGAGTGGTGTCATTTTGGTGTTCTGTCTGAGGAACTTACCCTGTAAATTCCTACATGGTATCAGAGCTATTTGAGGGTCGCGTCTGTTGGTGATCCAAATCTGAAGCCGGTAGAACTGCATCCAACTGCGATCTCCTAGATCTACTATTTATGACTGCTTTCGGGCCGAGAGGACTACTCTGTTGTGTTGGGAGCATCTTTTCCAGTGAGGAACCCCTTTTGTTTCACGCAAAAAGGTTTCTGGTAACGCTAGTTGCGTCATTTTTAAGATCTGGAGGTATATAGTGTTTATTTGCAGTTTACAGTCATTCTTTTTCTCTCTGTTTATTATTTTAGTTTATTTAGCTTCTTTTTATTACCGGATCTATACCTTTCATTTCTGCGTATGCTCTTTTCCCTACGACTCTGTGCGATCTGGGCAAATCAGAAACAGAAAGGAAGAATTTTTCTCGTGCGTATGCTCTTTTCCCTGCGCCTTAGTGTGATCTCGGAAAATTAGAAACATTGAGGAAAATATTTAGTTTCCAGGCAAAGCTAACTTTAAGCCATAAGGATTGTTTTTGTTGTATGTCCGTGTTGGGTTTTGTGTTTTTGTTTTGTAGAAATAAAAAGAGCTTTCTCAAGCAAGCACGCAATCCAAAGCTTCAGTGACCAAAAAAAAACAAAGCCCCCCCCCCCTACTCTCTCTCTCTCTCTCTCTCTCTCTCTCTCTCTCTCTCTCTCTCTTTAACTTTTTCTATAGCTCACTTGGTTTAAAGCTAATTTATGAGAGTAGAGGTCTTGGGTTCAAATCTCCTTTTTTTTGAAAAATGGGCGTTTTTTTCATTTCCGCATATTCCCGCACTTCGTCGGCGCCTTCATCAACGGTTTTTCAAAAAGCCATAACTTCTTCATCTGGAAGCCATTTTAAGAGCCGTTTTTTTTGAACCAGCCTAATTTTTTGAGATCTTTCCATTGGAACACTTAGTTTTAGCATATATGTCTTCAGTTTATGTTAAAATGGAAAGTCCATGCCAAGTTATTCTTGACAGCACCAACTACTTCCAATGGTGGTCCTACATTGTGGATTTACTTAGAAGTAAAGGTCTTTACAGAATAGCCTCAGGCCAAGAAACCAAACCGAAAGATGAAGATAAGGAAGCTAAATGGGAAAATAGGCAAGATCAAGCACGTGGGTTGATAGGGATGTCTATCTCTCCCGATCTTAGATTCCATATTGCAGAACTTGATACTCTTGATAAAGCAATGGAGCAGCTTACTAAAGTTTATGGAATCAAAAATGAACTTAGAGCCCATCAACTTGAAAATGAGTTGCTTACATTGGACCCCAATAATTTTTCTTGCATTGAAGATTTTTTGTCCAAGTTCAAGACCCTTAGACTTCTCTTGGAAGGTGTTAAGGTTAAGAAAGAAGATAATAACCTTATCTATTCCATTCTTTCTAAGTTGGGACCAACCTACTCTGTGTTTATTTCCACCTTCTATTCTACAAGAGAAGCCCTCATTTCTCAAGGACATGACTACAAGCCCCCTTCCTTTGTTGCTTTTTGTGATTCTTTAATAAGAGAACAAGAAAAACTCTTACACCTTGGTCTTCTTAATCTTGGAAACTCTTCTAAGAAAGCGTTAACCGGCCAGCAGCAACCAAACTCAAAGAATCCTAAGAAGTCGTATCCTAAAAAGAATGGTCCTAAACCGAACAAGGGTCCTAAGCAATTTCATCCTCAAAATGAAAAATCATTTCACCAGAATGATAAGGCAAATAAAAACAAAGGGAAGAAGACTGATAGACATTGCAAATTTTGTAATCGAGATGGCCACTTAGAATCTAAATGATTTAAGAAGATGGAAGCCTTGGAAGCAACAATGAAGAATCAGAGCGTTTTGGTCACTTAAGCTATCGCTCCCTTCAGAATCTATGTAAAGAAAATATGGTGACACGTCTTCCAATGGTATCTTGCAGAGATGGTGTTTGTTCCGGATGTGTACTCGGAAAACATCATCAGGACAGTTTTGAAAAACGTCCCTCTTGGCACGCCTCAGCCCCTCTACAACTTATGCATAGTGATTTATGTGGTCCACTTTCAGTTGTTTCATTCTCTGGCTACAAGTATTTCTTAACTTTCATTGATGATTTCTCCAGACGCACTTGGGTATACTTCTTAGAACTCAAGAGTGAAGTATTTAACAAATTCTTGGCCTTTAAGGCCTTTGTTGAAAAACAATCTAGACATCAAATTCTTTAAGCTAAGATCTGATAATGGCGGAGAATATGTTAAAACGACTTCATCAACTTTTGCACTGAGCATGGAATTCAAATGCAACATACTGTTCCATATACTCCACAAAAAAATGGTGTAGCTGAAAGGAAGAATCACACCTTAAAGGAAATGGCTAATTGTATGCTTCAATCTAAGGACTTAGTCTTAATTATTGGGCAGAAGCTATTAACTGTGCAAATTACATAATAAATCGCACTCCTACTAAGGTTTTAAAGAATTTCACTCCAGAAGAAGCATGGAGCTCAATTAAACCAGATGTGAGTCACTTTCGTGTTTTTGGAAGTGAAGCATGGGCCCATATTCTAGATGAGAAACATAAAGCTTTAGAACCTAAGAGTGAAAAATGTATTTTTGTTGGATATTCTGAAGATGTCAAAGGATATAGACTTATTCCACTTAAGTCCAAAAATGTTATCATTAGAAGAGATGTAAAGTTTGCTAAAAATATATCAGCCTACGAGCCTAGTTCGGAAAATATGCCACCTCTCTCTATCTCTTCTACTTTTGAATATATTTCTTCTTCAGATGATGAAAGCGAGGATGACAATCCTCCCCCACCTTCTCAAGATCCTCCTTCAACTCCTCCACTTCCAAAATGGGTCCGTGCTACTCGGAATGCAGCAGATGATCTTGCCGATGATCCTACAAATCAGCGACGTACACATTCTGAGTTCGATAGAGCCTCTTCTTTACTGGCTCAAGCCTCAGCGAATTATGATCTTGACACCTTTGCAGAAGCTTCAGGACATCCAGATTGGGACACAGCTATGAATGAAGAATATCGTTCATTATTGGAAAAAGATACATGGGATATTGTTCCTCTACCAAAGGGACGAAAACTTATTAGATGCAAATGGGTTTACAGAACCAAGTATGGACCAGATGGGAAAGTTGATAAACATAAAGCTCGTCTTGTTGCTAAGGGTTTTTCACAAGTTGAAGGCATTGAATATACTAAAAACTTCTCCCCTGTTGCCAAAATGAACTCTGTCCACCTTGTTCTTTCCCTTGCTGCCTCTTTCAAATGGGAAGTCCATCAGATGGATGTTAAATCCGCCTTCTTGCATGGGGACTTGAATGAAGAAATCTATATGGAACAACCTATTGGCTTTATACAAACAGACTCCAGTCTTGTATGTCGGCTTAAGAAATCTCTTTATGGTCTCAAGCAAGCTCCTCGGGCTTTGTACGCGAAAATGGATAGCTTTCTTTTAGAATCTGGCTTTTCTAGGTGTCATTCTGACAATACTATCTACACCAAGAAAGTGGGCAAGTCTCTTATCATTATTGTTCTTTATGTTGATGATATTATCCTCACTGGTAGTGATCCCAACCTTATCA
>APFE031427144.1:0-22593 GCA_000404065.3 Pinus taeda
TGTACCATTGTCGAGGTGCTTGTTTCAACCCATAGAGGCTTCTTCAACATGCAAACAAGGTCTTCTTTATCTTTTTCTATGAAGCCTTTTGGCTGCTCCATATAATTTTCTTCCTCCAATTCTCCATAAAGGAAAGTAGTTTTTACATTTAACTATTCACATTCTAAGTCTAAAGCAACAATAAGGCCAAGAATAACTCTAATGGATGATATCTTAACAACATGTGAGAAAATTTCAGTGAAGTCAATACCTTCCTTTTTGGAAACTCCTTTCACCACCAACCTTGCTTTATACCTCTCCTTCTTTTCATCACCTTTGTGCTTAATCCTATTAATGCATTTGTTTTGTAGGGCCTTTCTAGCTTTTGGAAGCTTTAACAACTCCAATTTTTTATTTTCCAACAAAGAGTTCATCTCTTCCTCCATCGCTTTCTTCCATTCTTTAC
Source organism: Pinus taeda (assembly GCA_000404065.3). Classification (NCBI taxonomy): domain Eukaryota; kingdom Viridiplantae; phylum Streptophyta; class Pinopsida; order Pinales; family Pinaceae; genus Pinus; species Pinus taeda. Next base: position 446 of record APFE031427144.1, read on the forward strand.
TGTGCTCAACTCTACAAGCCTCTTGAAAACAATTAGGATGTCTTCCTATTGCTCTTAAAACTTGTCAATAAATTTCTTGACCTCCACCTCACCTAGAGTCCTCTTAAACATTTATGACTCATCAAATATAACATCCATGCTTCTAATAATTTTATTTTTGACTAGATCCCATAGACGATAACCAAATTCTTCATCCGCATATCCCAGAAAAATGCATTTCATAGATTTGTCATCTAGCTTAGTTCTATTTTCTTTTAGAATATGTACAAATGCTTCACATCCAAATATTTTCAAATGAGAATAATTCAACTTCTTACCAGTCCAAACTTCTTTAGGGATGCCATCATCCAAGGTTGTACTTGGAGATCGATTTATAAGATAGCAAGTTGTCCTTACAACATCTGCCCAAAATTTCTTCTCCAAACCATAATTAGACAACATACTTCTCACCTTTTCCATAATGGTGCAATTCATCATTTCTGCGACACCATTCCTTTGAGGAGTACTAGGCACAATTTTCTCATGCTTTATGCCAAACCTATTACAATATTACTTGAATGCATTTGAGAAATATTCTCCACCATTATCTGTTCTCAAGCACTTGAGCAACTTGTTAGTTTCTCTTTCAACAACAACATGGAATTTTTGAAATATTTCATATACTACACTTTTAATTTTCATAGGGTAGGCACAAACCTTCCTGGACTATAATTGTTACAAAATATGATTCTCCTCCTAATGACTTGATGTTAATAGAACCAAACACATCTGAGTGTATCAATTTTAATAAATTTTTCTTTTTGTCGTGGCAACCTCTAAGGAATGAAATCCTTCTTTATCTACCATATATACAATGCTCAGAAAGATCAAGGTTGTAGGATTTCGTACTTGGAAATAAATTTTTATCAACAAGGATTTTTAAACCCTTCTCTCTCATGTGACCCAAGCGCTTATGCCATAGATCTGCTGAATTTCCTTCTTTTGTGACACCAAAATCTGATTTTCTTATAATTTCCTTCAATGTATATAATGTTCATGTCTTGGGTCCTCTAGCCATGACCAATGATCCTTTGCTAATTTTCCAGCCTCCTTTTCCAAAGCTTGTGGAATAGCCTTCATCATCTAGTTGTCCCATAGAGATCAAACTCATGCGCATTTCCGGTACATGTTTGAACTGTTTCAACAATATATCTTGTCCATCCTTCATCTTGATCTAGACATCTCCCACTCCAACAATAATGCAAAATGATTATTCCCCAAATGCACTCTATCATAATCACCAAGATTATATGCAACAAAATTATCTTTGCACGGGGTTACATGGTGCGATGCCCCATATCCAAGGATCCAATCAAAGCTACTACTAGATGCATATTAACATGCATCCCTTACTAAAACAATAAACAACACATCACCATCTGTGGCTACATCAGTCACCTTCATTTGTGTTGGATGACTTGTGATTTGTATTGGCTGGTCTCTGATCATTTTGTCCTTTCTTCTAGACTCAACATTCCTTCTTCATGTGCCTGAGCTTGCCACAATGAAAGCAGATGATCTGCCCCTCCTTGCTTCCGATTGGCCTCTCAATCGTGATCGTCGTTGTCAGCCTCGATCAATTCTCCTACCACGTTCACCTAGAGCTAGAGCTTCTCCTCGCTAGTTTTTTGCAATTGATTTGCGTCACAGTTCATCATTCATTAAAAAACTGTCCACATCATTAAACTTCAGGGTCCCTGCAGGTGCTGAAGTACTCATAGCTACAATAAAATTTTCTCAGTTGTATGGCATAGAACACATTAACGAAGTGGCTCTAATTTCATCATCTAGAATGATTTTAATAGAGGCAAATTGACTAGTAATAATATTAAATTCATTCAAATGCTAAACAACTGAAGCACCCTCCTTCATCTTGAGATTTTAAAGCTTCTTCACCAAGAATACTTTGTTTGATGTCGTTTTCTTCTCATATAGATCATGGAGCTTCTTCCATAATTCTTTTGCCGTATTTTCTCTAGACACATTGAAATACACATTCTTTGCTAGATACCGGCGGATTGTTGCAATCGCCTTTCTATCTAGCTTATTCCATTCCTCATCTGTCATTGATGAGGGTTTCTTTGTTACACCTTCAATCGACAAATACTGATCCTACAAAATCAATATATCCTTCATTTGTGATTTTGATAGGGAAAAATTAGCCCTGCTCAATTTCTCCATATTTGTAACTGCTGTCTCCATTGTTAATAAAATTCACGCCCTAGAAAATCAATCTCTTCTTACAAAATAAAACTTTGCAAAAAAACCTTTAATTATTGCACCTTTTAAAATAAAAGACAAAATCCACCTTCTTTAATAATTTTTTTATCATGTAACAAAGATCACCTCCCTTTTAAAATAAAAATCCCTCTCCCTTAACAAAGGAGCACCTCCCTTTTTTCGCGCCTCCCTTTTAACAAAGGAACACCTCTTATTTTTAATTCAATAATTAAATAATTAATTAATGAATTAAAATGCATTACTTCCAACCCCATGTTTTTAATGTTGTTCTTTTAAACAACCACAACCACAACTCACAAACATACACGATCCCATACCATTCCACTGGTCATTGCCTCCACCTTCTAGAGTTCTTAAGAAAATAGCGGGACTTTGCCAAAGAAGGGCTTGTTGGTACTGCACTGAGCTTCAATGTTGTGACATCAGGTGGCATGCACAAGATATATCGACCCTCCTTGAAGAGCGTGGGTGTCGAAAGAGGCCGCAAGTACTACAGGCCATAGGATGTGAAAGAAGTCGCTGAATCGAAGGGACTAGAGAGAGTCCTTGCTATGCTAACGATGCCTTGGCCAATGAAAAATTCTAAGACGCTGATTGAGAATAGTCTCAATGAAAACCTATAAAAGGCCACTTTATTACACAATGGTTTGTGCCCACTTCATTATTCGTGTGATGGCAGTGGCTCGGATCATGATCAACTCATAGACAATGCCAATGGTGGATGTTGACAGATGGGATTTTGCCGCTGACGAGATCAAGAGGGAGATCTTGCATAAGTAAAAGATCAAGAAGGCTCTGATACCAGTTGATGGGCATAGAGGAGCGTAGAGGAGCACCGACAACAAAATACTTCACAAATTCAGAGACACGCAATATATCACAAACAAGAATGGAAAAATGAAAGCATAAAAAACACAAGCTTTTCATTACTGGACGACCTTGCTTTGGCTTGCATTGCTCAGGCAGAGGAGAGATTACAAATTTATAGATGGAAGAAGCTCTAGAATTCCCCAATTTTGTCATGTGGAATACATGACTGCACAGTGGAGTCATTGGGATGACGTAGTAGGTTGGCGTCGGCAGTGTGGGTGGCGGATTGCTGAAGACGGTGAGGTCGACGCCGATTTTTTTTTTGTAATTTGGCGTCACGTTTAAGAAATAGGATTTAATTTATTGTGATTCTGATAAATAAAATCCTAAACCAACCAAGTAGTTCTCCCTTTATTTGAGTGTAATAAGGAGTGAGTCAATATTTGAACAATAAGTTTATATACTCAAATTTTACGATAACAAAATCGGTTTATAAGATTAATTTTACACATGTACCCATCAAAATTGCAGGCCACTGTGGATTCAAAAATCTAACAGGTGTGGAGTTATATTTTTGCTACTAAATTTGGGAAAGAGTTCCTACTGGAAAATTGTTAATTCTCTTTAAAATCCCATTGAGTAGAATCAAACATTACCTCTGACACTCTTTTTCTTTGCCCATGCTACAAGATTTTCCCATGATTTTTCTGAGGGTTGTTTTCCCTTATCGTTGTGAGTTAAAGTATTCAAAGATCCTGAAAAAACCCACATTTGTTGAGCCGAGAGGCTCATTCTACAACCTAGTGTGAGGGCGATGTGTAAGTATTTCTGTGCTCAACTTGGAGTTGACACGTGTCCCTATTAATATAAAAATAAACTATTCTGTAAATATAAAAGAAACCCCTGCTATAATAAAATGTCCCTTGTTTGTGGGACAAGGGAGGTGGTGTATGAGACCCCCCTTGTTTGTGGGACAAGGGACATTTTACTACTAAGTCTACGAAGGCATACATACTCTACCCCCTTTGAAGTTGTGACCTCTTAAGAGTAAACACATGGTCTTAACTATTAGGCCCACTCAAGCTGTAATGCATGTTTAATTAGTTGTCCATATGATGTATTATAATAAAATATCCAATGTGGGTAATGAACAAAATATTTTAATATGAATTAATATTGACATATACTTAAAAATATATTAATAAAAAAAACATTTTAATGTGTGCTAAAATATTTTATATATTGTTTAAAAAATTATGTATATGTCATATAAATCTATTGAAAAAAATAAGTTTGATTGATTTAAACACTTGAAGTGGTCTTATTACAACTTAATCCCTTTTTAGGTATACCATTCTTTTGTAGAAATCCAATAAAGAGATTTTGGACTTATAAGTTTAAGTAATGCAATCTCTATACCATTCAAAAACACAATTTAAACAATGAAAAATTACATATTGTTTTTGCACTCTAAAATAAGTTTGCATCTAAAGAAAATTGATCTCTCGACCCATGTAAGATCCATACTTAAAGATAAATAAATCTATGCTTAAAATAGAATTAAATAAAATAGAAAAACAAAATCTTACTATTTGATGCGAAAAGATTCATTACCAAGCAAGTAATGAAAAACATCATGAAGGAAAGATTCATTACCAAGAAAGTAACGAAAAACATCAGGAACGTAACGGAGACGGTGGGGCTGGCCATCTCCAAAAAAAAATAAGAAATATCGATACCAAGAAAATCAAGAAAGAAAATCGTACCAACAAAAGAGTAGAAGTTATAATTTCATTTAAAAATTTTCAAGCGGGACTACTCAGTTTGAAATTCCGAGGATAGAGTGACATTGAATGGATAAGAGAAATCAAATCAAGTCTGTGGGATAAACGGAATGTGGATGCCTATGTTGTGTACGCTCTGTCACAAAGGGTGCATTAAAGATTCAACAAATTTGTAAATATTGTTGGGCAAGATATATTTACCAGTTTATCTAGTCATTAATAGAGGGATAAGCATATGCTTATTCGTAAATAATGTACCTGTTTTAATCTGATGGTGGACATATATTACCCCATATATAGGGCTAAATAGACTGATAAATATTAATTGTAGTTGATTTTGAATCTATTCTCTTGGCATTAGTTATTTGAAACGTGAATCCACTCTCTTTTGTGTTTTTATTCGCTGAAAGGAAAAGATAATAGGAAAGTAAAGTTCTACTTCGAACCTTTTCATTTCTGGAATCTTCTAGGTGGAGGAATTACTGGTTTTGTTAAAAATAATTGGAATTTAGACAAAAAAAATAATAATAAAATAAAAAATCTTATAAAAACAGTATCTGAATCAAATTTTAAAAAATGGAAAAAAATTCAAGAGCATTAACTACTATAACTTAGATTTTTGAAAAAGATTCAGGACCATTAACTACTATACTTTGGATTTATAAAAATCCGTGCTAAATTTTCCCTGAACCTAAATTTCCACGGCTTTCTAGGCAAAAAGAAAAGAAAGCAGACTATGACCTCATCTCGGACCCCGAACTACGGCCTCATCTCGGACCCCGAACTACGAGAAGATGAATGGAAAAAATAATAATGATAGGATATTGGGCCATGTGTCAAATGCCAGAAAAAGAAAAATGCCTTCCTTCCTCCATATGTAAACCTGTCACATGCAGGATGTCATATGGGACCTGCAACAAGATGAAGAAAATAATAAAGTAAAGATAAGAGAGGTGCTTGAAAACAGGAGACGAAGAGCGTTATATTCTTTAACTACGCGGAATTTATCTTTTCCTTTTCCTCTTAAAGTGAAACATTGCAATCATCTCAAGCACTTGGATGGCTTGTGAGCGGTGAAGGATGACATTGCAATCATGTCAAGATCAGAGGAATAATATGCGACAGGTATACCCTTTGGGAAAGAAAGTGGGCGGACAATTTAAAAGCTTGGAATGACATACAAGTAAAGAAAGATCCAAAGGGGCAGGTGCAATTATTGCTGGAGGTGCAAAAGTCGAGAAAGAGGGTACGAGTTGGTGGAAATTCTTATTTCTACCACAAAATTTTAATTAATGTCCCTGATATGTGGGGGAGATGAAGAAATATAGCGTTCTCCGTTTTTTTTTTGTTTTTCGTTTTTTTGTCCTCTAGTCATGATCTGCGCGTTATATTTCTTTATTTCCCCCACATGTCAAAGGACATTAATTAAAATTTTGTGGTTGAAATAGGAATCGCCGGAATTGGGTGCCTTGGTTAAACATGGCCGACCAAGATCCTTGTAAAATGATTATGGAGAAATAAAGGCATATAATTACAACTGTGGTTGTGGGTCACTCAGATCCTGTGGGCCAGACAATAAAGCGTCTGCTCCTGGATTTAGAGAGTCTCGTACTTACATAAAAAATGGGCATCCACCGGTCATTTGAAACTTTGCAGAAAGTATATTTGTAGTTATATTTCTATTGTTAATTTTATCGCAGTAGTCTATAATGCGACTTTTTGAAAGTCTTTTCGGTGGGTTTTTCCGGTCAAAATCCGGCAGCAATTTATTGGAATCGCAAGTTTGATAGCTAGTTTTTGCACAATCAAAGTGTCCCAGGGGTTTTTCAGGGTGCTGAATCCAAATATGTAGTTAAAAAACCATTTTAACTGCAACAAATCAAGATTTAACCTCAATTTCTTCCGCCGAATTCCGTCTACGGAATCTCAAAAAGTCGCATTATAGACAACTCCAATTTTATCTATACATGATAGTAACTAAATGTTTGATGATAGTTCTTGATAGTAACTAAATGGGAAATGATATGTTAATAAAATTTTATTTTATTTCATTTTATATGCAATGCTAATATTTGTGTAAATTTAAGTGATTGGTGGCAAGTTTTTTAATTGAAATATAAAATGATGAACTAAAATTTCTCTTAAAAATGTTTGAAAGAATTTTCTTAAAAGCAAGCAAACACCAAGCAAGTTTACAAGTATTAGCAAGTTTACAAGTATTTAGCCATTTTTTTTCATTGTGGAATCTTTCTATAATTTTGAGCATTCTACCGTCAATATGACGATGATGTGTGAATCCATATATGCTCTACGTGGAATATTTTTTTTAAAATAATAATAAAAATATTTTTTAAATAGAAAATAATATTAACTTAATTAAAAAGAAAATGAATATGCTTAAATGAAATATAAAACATCAATAATCATAATCTTTATTGTTGATATTGCAATTTAATGTGGAAAAAATATTTAGCTTACTCTAAGTCATAAATAAAATATTTAGTGTCTAGTGCAAGAGCAGATTTGCATGCAAAAGAAGGAATTTAGCTTTCCCTTCCAAAGCCAATTATTATACCTTGGGAAGAGCTTGTTAGCAACAAGCAAATAACATGTATTGGATATGATAAGGAGGCATCCTTTCATAATCTAGACTACTCAAAGCCAATCAAATTTCAAAGTGCAGTGTTTCTTCATGGTAGTTCATCTTCACTTGTTTCAGATTATGCTCCTCTTCCACAACAACCATAGACTATCAGATGCCAACATTGCGACAAAGTTGGCCATGTGAAGGTTCATTGTTTTGATCTTCACTCGAGTAATCATTGTGGTCAATGTACTTATTCTTCACACATGCTTAAAAAAAACCTCCTACATGAACAAATATTCACCTTGGATGGGTCACTTCTTGGTAATGGGCTTCAACAACCAAGAAGATATTTCACTCATATGTCAAAATTTCTTCTAGAGTATTGAATTAAATTAATTAATAAAAAAATGTTGAACATGCATTATGGTTTTTTGGAATGGTATTGACCTATGATATTATAGCAAACCTTATTTGCAAATTAATGGTTTTTGGAATGATATTGGCTTATGGTATTATAACAAATTTTATTTATAAATTACGAATTTCCACAATAAAACATAAATAAATATCCATAATTTATATATGAATACAATAACATTAGTCAGGTTACTATATTAAATAACATTTAAAAATAAAAACAATGAAATTAATTATATAACACAGACAACCACATTATCTATAAAATAACAATGAAATTAATTATATACCACAAACAATCACAATATATATAAAATAACGTTGTTCCACTTGTTGAGGAGAGGCTCATTCTACAACACAATGTGAAGGCCATGTGTAAGTATTATTATTATTATTATTATCCAATTGTGAGGAGAGGCTCATTCTACAACGCAGTGTGAAGGCCATGTGTAAGTATTATTATTATTATCATCCAATTGTAAGGTCACGGCCAAGCCATACAGCAATTTTGTGTATGAGACCCTATGAGACTCCCTTGTTTGTGGGACAAAACTCAATGTGAAGGCCATGTGTAAGTATTATTATTATTATCATCCAATTATAAGGTCACGACCAAGCCATACACCAATTTTGTGTATGAGACCCTATGAGAACCCCTTGTTTGTGGGATAAAATTCAATGTGAGGGCCATGTGCAAGTATTATTATTATTATTATTATCCAATTGTTAGGTCACGGCTAAGCCATACACCAATTTTGTCTATGAGACCCTATGAGACCCCCTTGTTTGTGGGACAAGGGACCCACCTCTTGACTGCTAAGTCTAGAAGGCATACATACTCTACCCCCATTTGGTTTTGAACTTGTGACCTCTTAGGAGGAAACACATGCTCTTAACCATTACGCCCCCTCAAGCTGTGTGCCCGTGCTCAACTTGGAGTTGATACATGTCCCTACTCATATAAAAATAAAATATTCTCTAAATATAAAAGAAATGCCTGCTATAATAATAAAAAAATAATATGTAATGCATGTTTAATTAGTTGTCCATATGACCTAATATAATAAAATATCCAATGTGGATTTATGAACACAAATTTTTAAATATGAATTAAAATTTACAATTCTTAAAAATATTTAATAAAATAAAATTAAGTGTGTTGATAGAATGGTGAGTGCACATGTTGTGTAAAATATTTTTATATTGTTTAAAAATATTTATATATCATATTAAGCTATTGAAAAAATTAAGTTTTATTGGTTAAAACATTTGAAGTGGTCTCATTACAGTTTAATACTTTTTTAGGTATACCATTTTTTTTGTTGAAATCCAAGAAAGAATTTTTGAACTTATAAGTTTAAGTAATGTAATCTCTATAGTATTCAAAAATAAAATTAAAACAATGAAAAATTACACGTTGTTTTTGCACTCTAAAATAAGTTTGCATCCGAAGAAAATTGATCTCTCTGGGCTCATGTTAGATCTGTGATTAAGATGGATATAATTAACTACCATTTACAAGAAACATTTACATTCTACGGAGAAAACGTATACATCCCTTTCCCATGAGATAATTAATGAATTTTGGCTAGACCAACATAGATCCATCTTAAGTACGAATCTAACATGAGCCAAGAGGGATCAAATTTCTTCATGTGCAAACTATATAATATGTTATTTTTCATTGTTTAAATTGTATTTTTGAATGCTAAATAGAATATATATAAGACCAAATAATTTTTTTAACTATATATATATGTATGTATGTATGTATGTATGTATGTATATGAAATTAATATCAACATAAATTAGTTAACATAAATCTTCAAATAATTTATTTAAATCTCTTAAAATATTTTTGAAAAGTATAAGATTTAAACATCTCATTCACACACTTCTTTTAGCCGACCTTATTTTTCTATTTAGAACATAATTTTTAATTTTTGTTTTTATTTTAAAGGGGCACAGATGGACTAACAAACTTACACATCCCCTCATACTGAGCTGTAGAATAACCCTCTCAGCTAAAAAATTCGTCACTTTAATAATGAGATTTTATAATTTTTAATTAAATTTAAAAAAATTATAGATGGTTTGTCAAATATTTAATACTATGAATTAAGTACATGATTAGAACATGAAAAATTTTAAAATAAAGAAAATTTTTAAATTCGTTTTCGGTTATTAGATTATTTATCGAATATTATGCAGTGAACAAAGACTTTTTTCCCAATCAAAAAATGCTTTCTTTCCATTATTTCATTATTCATTCAAATAAGTGAAATGTCTGCTTCAACAATCAAATAAAAGCAATTTCATATTACAATTTCCAACATCAAAACTTGTCATTTTAAAACTTCCGCCAATAACCCAACAACTAAGGTGAAAGGTTCTTTTTAATAAAATAAAAAGAATTTGCAAGACAAAAGGAATTTGATATTTTTTATATGGTGACATGGAGTTTAAACATGAATCAATTTTGCAGCGGGGAGATTAAGGAGCCATTCCTTCATGGAACCTCTCATTTCTCTTCTCTAAAAATTAGTGAATAGAAAATTTTGGAGTTGTTGGAAGTGCCATTGCAACAAGAATTGCAAACTGCTATCAAATATACATTTTTCATTAATTGGAAAACATTCGTATTTAGATTGGCTTTTACTATTTAGTTACAGTTCCTCTTATTGCTTTTTATTGTCAGATTAATTTGGGTTCTACTGCCACTCACTACAAGTGATGAGGACGGAGCAATGGCATTTGAAGGTGTAGAGGGCGTCGATGCAAATGATGAGGGAGTCATTTATTTATGGTCTTTGCCTGCAATGTCACCGCAAAACAAAAAACATCTCGATGCAAATTACCAAAAAAATATCTGCAAATTTGATATTGCAAGGACTTCAATGAAATATAATAAAATCCACAAGATGAGCAAAAAATCCTTCTTGTGCAAGACCACTACACTACCTTATCTATCAGTACATTGTAAACGTTCATTTTCCCTGCATAGAAAATTGTGAGAAGCGAGGAAGGGGACAATACATTTATCTCATTTGGCTCTGCATAATAAAACCACACACAACATAAATTTTGCCATTGAGGGGAAAATTTTCTGTTTTGATGTAATTAAAAAATAAAAGAGGGAAATAATGATGGGTGCAGAGGAGCACATACAACACAAGACTTCACAAATTCAAAGACACACATCAGATCAAAAACAAGAATGGAAAATCGAAAACATAGAAAACACAAGCTTTTCATTACTAAAGGGCCTTTCCTTGGCTTGGATTACTCAGGTAGAAGAGAGATCAAACATTTATAGATGGAAGAAGCTCTATAATTCTCCAATTCTGTCATGTGGAATATATGAATGCACAGCGGAGTCACTAGGACACGTAGTAGGTTGGCGTCGGTGACATGCGCGATGGACGACTGAGGATGGTGAGGTCGATGTGATTATTTATTTAATTATACTTCGTGTTTAACATTCTCCCACTTGATGCTGAATGCAGAATCCTAGATCAAGTCACAACGAGTCCTACCATGCCTCTACATATGTCATGCTTATTTCTTGGTAGAATCTTTATGAGCATATCAACAGAGTTCTTATCTGTATGGATATTTTCCAATGATAATCATCCTTCCTCCAACACGTGCTGGATCCAATTGTACCTTATGTCAATGTGCTCCATTTTTTAGTGAAATGCTGGGTTTTTTCCAAGTGAATGGCACTTTGACTATCACAATATATAACATACTTGTCCTGCTTTATACCTATCTCTCATAGGAATCGTTGCATCCAAAACATATCTTTACAAGCTTCTGTGTCAGCTATGTACTCTGCCTCTGTTGTAGAGAGAGATACTATTCTTTGTAGCCTTGACACCCAAGATACTGCTGCACCTGCAAATGTGCACAAATAACCTGTAGTGGACTTTCTGGTGTTGATATCTCTAGCCATATCTGCATCTGTGAATCCTTCAAGTACAGTCTCGTTATGACCAAAACATAAACAATAATGACTAGTACCCTTGAGATACCTCAAAATTCATTCTACTTCTTGTCAATGTTGTTTTTCTCGATCGGCAAGGAACCTACTCACTACTCTCACTGAATATGCAATGTATGGTCGTGTACATATCGTGGCATACATCAAGCTGCCAACTACTGAAGCATAAGGAATCTTGCTCATCTCTTCCTTCTCCTTGTCATCACTAGGACATAACTTAGTACTCAGCTTGAAGTGAGTTGCATGGGGTGTACAAAATGGCTTGGAATTCTTCATATTAAACCTTTCAAGCACATTTTTGATATATTTTTCTTGTGACAACTACAACCTTTTGTTTTTCCTGTCATGCATGATCCTCATGCCCAATATCTGTTGTGTTAGACCCAAATCCTTCATTTCACATTTGTTGCCCAAATTTTTCTTCAACCTATTGATCATATTTTTATCATGCCTAATAATCAACATGTCATCCACATATAAAAATAATATGATATACTTTCCTTGATCATACCTCTTAATATAGACACAATGGTCAGCTTCCAACCTACGAAAACCATGTTCCAACATGAATGAATCAAATTTCTTGTACCATTGTCGAGGTGGTTGTTTCAACCCATAGAGGCTTCTTCAACCTACAAACAAGGTCTTATTTGCCTTTTTCTATGAAGCCTTCTGGCTGCTCCATATAATTTTCTTCCTCCAATTGTCCATGAAGTAAAATAGTTATTACATTTAACTGTTTACATTCTAAGTCTAAAGCAACAACAAGAGCAATAATGACTCTAATGGATGACATATTAACAACATGTGAGAAAATTTCAGTGAATTCAATACCTTCCTTTTGGGCAAATCCTTTCATCCCAACATTGCTTTATACCTCTCCTTATTTTCATCACCTTTGTGATTAATCCTGTAAACCCATTTGTTTTGTAGAGCCTTTCTACCTTTTGGGAGCTTCACCAACTCCCAAGTTTTATTTTGGAACAAAAAGTTCATTTCATCCTCCATCTCTTTCTCCCATTCTTTACTGTGCTCAACTTTACAAGCCTCTTGAAATCAATTAGGCTCACCTTCATCAATCAATAGTATATAGTTTGAAGGAGGATACCTTTGTGAATTCTTATGAGGCCTAGAAGATATGTGAACCAACTATGGTGGTGCATTATCAGGTTGAATCTCCTGTAAAGGTTCCTGCAAAATTCCTTCTTACTAGTTTCATCATTTTCCACTTGCTGTCCTTCTCGATCCAGGATTTGCTGTTCATTTTCTTGCATTGGTGGGATGTCTTCCTGTTTCTCTTCAAACCTATGAATAACTTTCTTGACCTCCAATTCACCTAGAGTCCTCTTAAACATTTTTTATTCATTAAATATAACATCCTTGCTTCTAATAATTTTATGTTTGACTAGATCCCAGAAATGATAACCAAATTCTTCATCCGCATGTCCCAGAAAAATGCATTTCATAGATTTATCATCTAGCTTAGTTCTATTTTCTTTTAGAATATGTATGATCCGAATGGAAAATGACATCAACCCATGGTATTCATCCACCCATGGAATTTACCCATGGTATTGTAAGTGGCATCCACCCATGGTATTGTAAGTGACATCCACCCATGGTATTCATTCACGCATGGTATTTTCCCATGGTATTTTGACATCCACCCATGGTATTCATTCACCCATGGAATTGACCCGTGGTATTGTGACATCCACCCATGGTATTCATTCACCCATGGAATTGACCCGTGGTATTGTCACATCCACCCATGGTATTCATTTACCCATGGAATTGACCCGTGGTATTGTAACTGAAAAACACTATAAGTAACTAGTTGCATTTTGTAAAAGGACAGATGGTACACCACAATGTAGCCTTTATAGTTATTATCAAATTTATCTACCCATGGTATTGTAAGTGAAATGCACCCATGGTATTCATTCACCCATGGTATTTTCCCATGGTATTGTGATATCCACCCATGGTATTCATTCACCCATGGAATTGACCCATGGTATTGTGACATCCACCCATGGTATTCATTCACCCATAGAATTGACCCGTGGTATTGTAACTGAAAAATACTATAAGTAACCAGTCTCATTTTGTAAAAGGAAAATTTGTCCGCCACAATGTAGATCTTACAGTTATTCTCCATTTTAATAAAAAAAAATTCTTTGTGGTTTTGTTTATTGGGCATTATCCTCTTTTTCTTCTGGAAATTTAAGTTTTCAGATCTTGGGGGTTTCTCCCCCCAAGATCCATTTCAATTTTTTAGATCTTGGGGGCCTCCCCCCAAGATCCGGATCAGTGGTATCAAAGCAGGTTACGATTCCATGGGAATGAATATTTTATGTGTATTTCAGTTTCAAATTTTTGCAGCAATATTCAATAAAATTCAGGCACACGCTATGACCTCCACAGAGCACTTTCTTGGGCCAAGCAGGAAGAATTTTTCTTTTTTCATTTTTTTGCAGGATTTTTTTTTGGGCAGCAAGTTTTCCGATCAAATATGAAACATTTGGTACAATATTTACAAAAAAAAATAACAAATCTAGATTCCTTGTGAAAAAAATACCAAAATTCAAAAAAAATTTGGCCAAATCGGAGATTGGATGAGGTAGATATCGCTGATTTAAAATCAGCTATGTTGAAGAATTTTTTTTTGACAAGAACTGGTGGACGACGAATCTCCTATAATTTTTTGAAGTTTTTGTGTAGAACTTCAGAAAAAGGATTGTAGATTTGATATCCTCTTGAAAAATCACCCAATTTAAAAAGACAAATGGGTCTAATTGGAGTTCGGATGTGGGAAATATCACTCATTTAAAATCAACTATTTTTTCAGAACTTTTGTGATGGCGGAAAAAAATTGCAGCGCGAATCCGAGATTCTAGGGTGTCCAGATAAGGCTTTCCAACACATGGGAAGATGCAAAATGGCCCTTCTGCTTCCAAAAATAGGTTATAATAAATATTCTAAGCTATATTGACCGAGTTATGTCTATTTTAATTCTGGAGCAACATTCGGAGCAAGTTCCTGCTGGAGACGTGCCCTCCCACCCCACTTTAGTTGGCACTTGCTTCACATTCATCAATTTCAACATAGCAGTATTCGACTTGGATTATTTGGAGACGTGCCCTCCCACCCCAGGCTATGTAGGCACCTACTATTTCATCAACAACCAACATCATGGTTATGGGTCAACTGCACTAAATCCTTGTCATCGAAGTCCATTTGCTAGGCCGCACACTGTTAGTATCATAGTTGGTCACAAGCATTATAGGGTATCTCTCTCCTCAGATCTTCGTTTGTCATGGTTATGGGTCATCCACAAACCCACACTTCATCGAAGTCCATTTGCTTGGCCGCACACTATCAATATCACAGTTGGTCACAAGCATTATAGGGTATCTCTATCCTCAAATCTTCATTCATCATGGTTATGGGTCATCCACAAACCCACACTTCATCAAAGTCCATTTGCTAGGCCGCACATTTTCAGTGTCACAGTTGGTCACAAGCATTACAGGATTTCTCTATCCTTGGATCTTCGTTCATCATGGTTATGGGTTAACCACATAAAACCCTTCTCTTTAGTGGCTCTTCATATTCAATAAAGGCTTCGTAGGAGGGAACTTCACGCAATGGGGATCATTGCTTCTTAAGGAGGGAGGAATTATCCAAATGGAAAATGGCATCAACCCATGGTATGCATCCACCCATGTTATTCATCCACCCATGGAATTTACCCATGGTATTGTAAGTGGCATCCACTCATGGGATTTATCCACCCATGGTATTGTAAGGGACATCCACCCATGGTATTCATTCACCCATGGAATTGACCCGGTATTGTGACATCCACCCATGGAATTGACTCGTGGTATTGTAACTGAAAAATACTATAAGTAACAAGTTGCATTTTGTAAAAGGACAAATGGTCCGCCACAATGTAGCCTTTATAGATATTATCGATTTTAATAAAAGGTTTCTTTGGGGTTTTATTTACTGGGTGTTCTATCATTTTATTTCTAGCATTGCGATTTTTCAGATCTTGGGGGCCTCCCCCACAAGATCCATTTCGATCTTTTAGATCTTGGGGCCCTCTTCCCAAGATCCAGATCAATGTACAAATGCTTCACATCCAAATATGTTCAAATGAGAATAATTAAACTTCTTACGAAGTCGAAACTTCTTTAGGGATTTTGCCATCCAAGACTGTACTTGGAGATCGATTTATAAGATAACAAGCTGTCCTTACAACTTCTACCCAAAAATGCTTCTCCAAACCATAATTGGACAAAATACTTCTCACCTTTTCCATAATGGTGCGATTCATCCTTTTTGCGACACCATTCTGTTGAGGAGTACTAGGCACAATCTTCTCATGCTTTATGTGAAACCTGTTACAATATTACTTGAATGCATTTGAGAAATATTCTCCACCATTACTTGTTCTCACGCACTTGAGAAACTTGTTAGTTTCTCTTTCAACAACAACATGGAATTTTTGAAATATTTCAAATACTGCACTTTTCATTTTCATAGGGTAGGCCCAAACCTTCCTAGATGCATCATCTATAACTGTTACAAAATATGATTATCCTCCTAATGACTTGATGTTAACAAGACCAAACACATTTGAGTGTATCAATTCTAACACATTTTTCTTTTTTTCATGGCAACCTCTAAGGAATGAAACCCTTCTTTGTCTACCATATATAAAATGCTCACAAAGATCAAGATTGTAGGATTTCAAACCTAAAAATAAATTTTTACCAACAAGGATTTTTAAGCCCTTCTCGCTCATATGACCCAAGCACTTATGCCATAGATATGTTGAATTTCCTTCTTTTGTGACAAAAACCAACTCTGATTTTCTTATCATTGCCTTCAATGTATATAATGTTCATGTCTTGGGTCCTCTAGCCATGACCAATGATCCTTTGTTAATTTGCCAGCCTCCTTTTCCAAAGCCTGTGGGATAGCCTTCATCATCCAACCATCCCATAGAGATCAAACTCATGCGCATTTCTAGTACATGCTTGACCTATTTCAACATTATATCTTGTCCATCCTTCATCTTTATTTGGACATCTCCCACTCCAACAATAATGCAAAAATTATTATTCCCTAAATGCACTCTACCATAATCACCAGGATTATATGCAACAAAATTATCTTTGCATGGGGTTACATGGTGAGATGCCCTAGAGTCAAGGATCCAATCAAAGCTACAGCTAGATGTATATAAACATGAATCCTCTATTGAAACTTTAAACAACACATCACCATTTGTGGCTACATAAGTAGTCTCACCTTCATTTGTGTTGGATCACTAGTGATTTGTATTGGCTGGTCTTTGATCCTTTTTTCCTTTCTTCCAGACTCAACATTCCTTCTTCATGTTCCCGGGCTTGCCATAATGAAAGCATATGATCCTACCCCTCCTTGATTTCGATTGGCCTCTTGATCTTGATCGCCCTTGTCGGCCTCGATCAATTTACCTACCACGATCAGCTAGAGCTAGAGCTTATCCTCCCTGGTTTTCTGCAATTGACTTGCATCACATTTCCTCATTCATTAAACAATTGTCGACATCATCAAACTTCAGGGTCCCTACAGGCACTGAAGTACTCATAGCTACAATTAAAATTTTCCAGATGTATGGCATAAAACACATTAACAAAATGGTTCTAATTTCATCATCTAGAATGATTTTAATAGAGGCAAGTTGACTAGCAATAATATTAAATTCATTCAAATGATCAGCAACTGAAGCACCCTCCTTCATCTTGAGATTGTAAATCTTCTTCATCAAGAACACTTTGTTTGATGTCGTGTTCTTTTCTCTCTTTTTCCCAATCCATTGACTGCCTCATGGAGGTTTTCAATCAATGATCCAATCTCAGGCGTCTCAAAAGAGGTTTTCACCTGATATGTTATTTTTTCCACTTATTTTTCATTTTTTTTCTACCCTACCCTACTTGAAAAACAAAATTACTTTCAAGTATAAGAATACTTCAAATGGAACCATGTGCACATCAAGATGAAAGATAAACTGATGTGTAGGCTTGCAATATATGATTTGACATGTACCTGGATTTTAGAGACCAAATGATTTGACTGTGAAAGGATCAAGCACAGTTGAAGAAGAGAGTGTTGTTACAACTTAATGACTGCCTGGAACCATATGTCAATATAGTTGTGATGCCCTGGGTCCACTTGCTGATTTGGATCATCTTGGATGTCTTCTTCTTCCATGAACTTCAAATCTTCCTCTTTTTTCTAATTGTTCTCTTGAACACATGGAGGATTTGATGGTAACCATGAAGGAGAAGTCTCAATCTCTGATTTTTTTGTCTTCTATTCATCAAGTGTACCCCATGATTCTTTGATATTCTCTTTTGAATATTCTTTTTTTGCATGTTGCCCTTCAATGGCATCAAGAGAATCTCTTTTTTGAATATTCTTCTTGAGCTGAGATGAATAACATTGAGATGAAAAGGAGATATTTGGAAGTGTTGTACCTCAACATTGTGAGTGGGTTGAGCTACTTCATTGTGTGGGTTTGGAAATGGTGGTACATGTAGTTGAGTGGGAGTGGATATTTGAGATGGATGTGGTTGGGGTTGTGGTTGTGGTGGAGGTGAATGGTAGGGAGAACATGGAGTTGGGTATGGAGGATATTGAGAAAAATATTGAGGATATTGTGGATGACTCTCATAAGTTCTTTGCCAACCTTGTTGCCAAGATTCGTTTTGGGGTTGAGATGGCCAATGTTTCCAAGGAAATGTTGTGTTCCAATTACTTTGAGATCAATGTGCATAAACCTGAAATTGTGAATTAGGTTCTTGCATCATACTAGGTTGAATAAGATGCCATGGTCCTCTTTGAGATACATAACATAGCTGCATTGGAAATTGACTTGCTCCATTGTCCTCTTGGTAAACTTCCTTCAACCTTGGTAATGAGGGAAAATATTTAACATCATGTGATTATGCATGGATGACACAAATATCAACATCTTCTTTTTTCTCATATTGAATTATTAACATTTCTACTTGTTTACTTAGATTGCTAAGAATTTATTTTTTAAAGTTATCAAGAAAATTTCCAAGTTTAGCTTGACTTACTGATCTTGATGTTGATTTACTTATTCTTTCCCTTCCTCTTGATATGTGTTTGCATGTTTCACAAATTTCTTCAAATGATAGTTGGTATACATCACCTCCACTCATGAGATCAAGGAGATCAATCCATTCATCTCTAATTGTTCTAAGTAAGAGGGTTTTTAGTGTGTTGGATCCTAAACGATGTAGTTTTTCCCTCTGAACATTATACATAAACCTCTCTATTAGATCCTCTAGACTCTCATCTTCTCTTTGATTCATTCTAAATATTTCTTCTTTAAGATCATGATCTTTATATTTTTCTAGAAATATCTTTTGCATATCATTCCATGATCTTATTGAATTAGTCCCTAAACTCATCAACCATTTAAGAGATTTATCCTTCAATGTTTCCGGAAACAATCTCAATGCTTGAGATTTTAATAAGTAACCATAATATCTACAAACAATTTGAAATTCAAAGAGAAAGGTTTCTGGATCCTTTGACCTTAGACCATGAAATTTTGGAAGAAAAGATGGAGGGATGTTCTTCATGTGCACACTACCATAAATATCTTCAATGGGGAATCTGAGAGTATCTTCCTCATTGCTGTCATCTCCATCCATTTCTTCTACATTCTTTGCCATCTTCTTCTTCTACTTGCAAAAGTGAATGGTGATGTGGCTTTTACTGAACCACGTGATGAAATGGGCGGGTGGGCTGGTGTTGGAGATTTTTTTGTTTTTAGGATTGTATGAAAACACTATTGCAATACACTTTTCTATTTTTGAAATGAAAAATGCCTAATGCAATTATTTTTTGTTTTTGCAAAAAGTAAAAGGAAATGAATCAACTAGGGAAGAAAAAAATGCATACTTTGACACCTTTGCAGCAATGATGCCAACAAGTGATGAGCCTCGGTATTGCAATAAGAATGCTGCAACTCCCAAGGCTACCAACTTTAATTATCAACTTAGAGTTCGTACAAACTTAAGAGGTATTGGCACTATATGTGCAACATACAATGTGTCCTTCCTTTGTTGTCATGATGTAATGGAGTGCATGTACTGAAATCAAATCCTAAACTAATTTCAGAAAATGAACTGCTCGAAATGGAAACCCCAACCAATTGCAAGAAATAAAGTACAAGGAAAGAAACATATTCTAATTGCATAAATATCATGAAATAAATGTAAAAGAAACCTAACTCAATCCTATTTATCACATGTGATGATTTAAACTAACTAAGCATGGAATCTGATCTAGGGAGTATTAACTGATGCATGTATGTGCTAATTAATAAATAAAAAGAACTATTTTTCTTTATCTTTTCATTTTATAAATGCAAATGCTAATCTTTCCTTATTCTTTGGTAGGGGAGATAGGTGTGGAGGAAGAGGGGTACAATGGTTGTGATGGCATGGAGGTAAAGTAGAGGCCTAATCCCAGCTTCAAAGATGATTTTTCTCAATTCGAGCTCAAAACAGACCGCTACAGGATTTCCTACAAGATGTATACAGGATGTACTAGTTCCTACATGATCCCGTGTTTTATCACAAGAACAAGCCAAAATCTTAGGAAGTGGTCTAGAAGGTGGAATGGAGCCTGTGAAAGGTGTATAATGGAAGAATAAGGCATGGAGGTGGTGGACACTACCTAGAACTCAAGCAAGGGCTTCAAGATGGGTGGATTTGCTCAATGGAAATAACAACTTTTGCTTATAAAATAAAAATTCGGATTGAGATTTTAGTGGATTTTGGCAACATGGGTGGATGACGCTTAGATGAAGTGAACGAGATGAGGTATCCTTGTAATGTAGAAGCTCCTGCAACAACACATTATTTTCTGCATCTATCCATAAATTCATTTGTACATGGTAAAGATTTATTAAATAACGAAAAATTACTAGTCAAAAATCCAGAAATTCGAGAACTAGTAAGCTAGTAAATATATCAAATGCCTAACCTAATCAAGTGAAAATGCAACGGGGTGAATTTTGTTATTAACTAGAATGTTTTTGTGATCTAATGCAAGTGGAATCAACTTGATTGAAGCTCGTTAGCATTCTCTAAAAAATAGTAGAAATTTGCAGCTATTTGCCACAAAAGAGTTCCAGAAATCTAGATTTGGGGATAAGCAAACAAATCCAAGCATCTCAATGATTACTATGACCTTTAAAGAATTTTCCAAGGATGAAATGATGCTTGTGGCCCTACAAAATAACTTACATTAACCATTTAACCCAATCCTACAACAAGAAATCATTAATACTAAATGCAGAAATAGAAACAAACAATAACAAGAGATGCATGTGAATAATAAGTGAAAAGAATAAAAACAAATAATATAAAAGGGCTCTGAGACTCTTGGGATGGCCAAGCCCAAGGAAACTCAAATACCTATGGAGGAGAACAAGAATTAGAAGCTGAACATGAAACTAATCTTCATTATTTTCATCAATATAATTACATCCCTGCAAGAAAATACAATGGAGCTGCAAAAATACGAGTTCTCTCCACAAGAAGATTAATAAAAAAAAATCCACCCCTAGAGGTAAATTCGACTTGGTACTTATACAAAATGATTAGGAATAATTCCCCATGAAAGGAGAAAGCTTTCCCCACAAAATCCCCTTGATTAGTGGATATGGTTCCCAATACTATGAATTTGCATTAAATGACAAAGAACACATTCCTAAATTTTCTTAATCATTGGAGTTCCACAATATGTGCCATAATTCCACAATATCATGTTGATTTATTATTTAATATTGATCCTCCTATAGTAGGGAGCAAGTCCCTAAATTATCTCCTCCTCCAAAGCTTCATAATCTGCCCAATATTCTCATAATATTGCACAAAAATAAGTAATATTAGATACAAATATGCAATTATTCATAAACCTTCCTAATGAATATATTAAAGTTAAAAATACATTATCTAATGCAAAAATAGAGGTTTAATGTGCTGAAGGATGGTTAGATGGGCCTTAATTTATGTTTAATTTAGAGGCATGGGCCTTCATTTATGTCTAATTTAGAGGCCCATCACATATGTATATGGAGAGAGCGTAAATGACTAATTATTTTAATGTTGATTATAATAAAATATTTCAATGTTGTAAGAGAAGTAATTAAAAGTAAAAATGT
>APFE031427148.1:0-11495 GCA_000404065.3 Pinus taeda
TCGTAGGAGGGCCTTAATGAATCCCACATCTATGACACGGAATGAAGAAAATGATTTTGGAGGTGAAAACGATCTGATGATACAGTGTTCAGGGTGGCGGTCATGAAAATAATGGAGCGTGAATGTATTGCAGTTGGTGAGACATAGGTGAATTCTCTGAATGACTTCTCTTGAACATATCGGTGACATTGACGATGGATTGGTAGTGTTAACCCCAAAGATGGATGGTGTGACGGACCAATGGTGATATGACCAGTGAACAGAACAACCCAACCCGGCTTGGATGCGGAGAGAAAGTGTCATGTTCAAGAGCGACTTGCTCCCAATAAAGTTTTTTCAAGTTTTCTTCCCAATTTTTCCCAGTCATTGCTGACCAGTACCTATTTATTTTTTTCAAGCTTGAGGAGGATAACATATGCTTGTTCTATAATTCACCCTTTGAGCGAACCTATTGCTATATTTTAACGAGCCTAGAGACAGTGAAACTCGTTCCCGTCCATTTGAACGAGTTTGTCGCTATTCGATTTTAACGAGTTTAATGACAAAGATAACTCGGTCCTTTTCAATTTTAGAGAGTCTAAAAGGGACGGAAAGGAAACTCCAAAGATTCTTTTTCGTCATATAATCCCTTAAGTCTGAAAAAGCATAAAATAATACGAAAGGGATGAATTTTTGATAGTTTTAATGAGCCGAACAAGACAAGTGCTCGATCCTTTTGTGTAATAATCCCTCAAGTCCAAAAAGATTAAAATCTAGACGAGGGATAGCATTTCCGATGACTTTAATGAGCCGGAGAGGCTAATCGCTTGGCAATCTTTTCATATTTTACGAGTTAGTTGAAAAGAGCTTAAAAGAGACTCGTTTTTCGAGGAACGAGTGATGATTTCGGGTAGCAGCTGATTCCAAGTAAGGTTTGGAATTTTCCAATCACGGCAGTGTCACAAGGATGGATAATAGAGTCACTCTTCGCAGATGTTCCTCGAAAGGGTAAACAATCAAATGGAGGTGAATGATCGACTAAAAAACAGAGTGGAGGTGATGATGAGAACACGACCAAGGCTCAAAAGCTGACGATAAGGCAATCACAATGGTTATTTACTAGTTTATTTTTTAATGAGCTTAAACTCCGGAGGAAACATTTGCTCATTGCTTATGTTTATTTTTAACGAGCTTGAATTCCACGTTAAAACTGCTAGTGGCGGGTTTATTTTTAAAAGCGCTTGAACCCTGCGGTAACACTTCTCGCCAGTCATATAATAAGGATGTCTCATCTTAGATGACATTTGTTATGGGGCTTGCACCTTTTGTAAGCTTTGCCCCGGATCTTTTCTTTATGCAAGCTAGGAAACGACCAGCCTTACGAGTTTAAAGGGTTAGAGGACCTACAAATTTAAAAAATAAATGGTCGCTCTTCACTTGCATGCAGAAAGGTTTGCATGCCCCAAGGTATAGTGAAAAATTCCCAGGTTACCATGAAAGCTCCCCATCCGCGTTGCAGACAAAATTCTTCCTTGGCGATGTCTACTGAAATAGACAAAGGTGAGTGGCGCAGACGCCTCCACTCACATTATTTTAATGAACGTATCTTATTCCAGCCTAATCCCATTTTCCTGTGAGGACGGGTGTGTCAGACTAGTCATATATCCTCCACGGAAAACTACTCTATACCCAAGGTTTTCCTGCTGAAACAGACCAGGGTACATGCCCCCTGGGTTTCACTCATATCCTCCTGAATCACTCGCGCTCATCAGGTGGACGAACTGGATATCGATGAGACATTCCTTGCGTGAAAAGACCATTTAGGTATGGCATTTGACTATTTGCTATGTGTGAACCAGGGAATGACATTTGGTCTACGAGCTTGACCATTCTGCCTTCGTGCGGAAAACACATTACTCTAAAGAGTGAGGAGACGACGGATCCCATGCAATAAATATAGTCATGCCCAAGGAGTAGATTATAATCTAGGGGTCCTTGGACCACCACCACATTCATGTGAACGGTTTTCCTTCTCAAAGTAACGGGCATATTTGGAAGGATCCCTAACGGTCGACTGGTTGCTTTGTCAAAGCCCGTCAGATTTCGCATTTCAGGCAAAAGTAAAAAAAGAGAAAAAAAACAGAAAAATAATAAAAGATCCCTGGGTGAAAATGTCTTGGAGGCACCCAGGGTAGGCAGTGAGGGTGAAAACCTCCTGGAGGCGACCCAACTGTCTCATTAAAAAAAAAAAAAGGGATGGAAAGAAAAAACAGAAAAAACTTAACTTCTTTTTGAATGCTTTGCAGGTTGCAGGAGGGTCACACAAAAGAAAAAACATGGCCAAGCCGCATACACCCTTGATGATTCATTCCTCCATTGCCATTATCTTTTTCTAGGCCTTTGTCTCATTTGTTTCGAAAATTTTGCATCCTACAAGAAACTCTATGTATTCTATAGGAGGCTCCTGTAGAAACTAGAGAGAACTCAAAATCAAGTTCACAGAAGAATTTGAGGGCTAAAAATTTGTCTAGAAGGCCTATGGTCCTCCCTACCACCATTCATCCACCTAATTCTCCGTTGCATCCCTACACACCCACATTTCCACTCGGTTTTCTTTCCCTGCATAGAAAACACAGAAATTCAGTATCTTTCCTTTTTAAACAAAAAAAAATGATGATGATGAATACAACAACAACATTCTTCACTTGTTTCTTACCTAATGTATTCCAGTTGTTACTCATTTCCTTCAAAACCTTGGGAAGCTATCCTTTCAGTCCCTGCTCAAGCATTAGCTAGGAATTTTAGAGGGAGAAGCAGCTACAAGAAATCCTACAAGATTCCTGTAACAGTTGGCCCCTTTAAAAAAAGAAGTTCCAGAGGTAGGGTCAATGTAGTGAAAATGTATACAATGTACGCGGAGCGGTGCTTGATTGAAAATCACTAGAAGAAGCCACCAGTTCAAAGTCCACGAGCACCAGCAGCAGCAACAATAAAAAAACAAACAAAGTGCCAAGTCCAAGCATGCAGAGCATGGTAGCGACTAACAGGTAAGTGGCTAAACATGTTACTCTATTGCATGAATATTATTTAGGAACTGTATGAACGTTGAGATGGTCGCGATCAAATGAAATCGGTGGCGAGCTAACTAGACATTCTCATTCAGTTCAAACTACCCTCGTTCAATTCAAATCACCCTTGTTGAGTTCCAACAAGCTTCGTCCCATTCAAACAATAGTTCAGATACACAGTCACCACATGTGGCCCATCAACTTGGTGTAGAGCTATAACAAGGGCCTTTTTCACCTCTAGTTATCTCACATTACAAGTCAATTCGGGAACGTTTTTGTTATTGCGAAGGGTATCTCAATTTGAGGCGATTTGTCAGAGTAATGCTTCGTAGTATAGATATAAGGAATACAAGAGTAAATGGATGCTAAACTATGCTAAATTACTTTTGCATAAAGAATTCACACATGGCAACTTTGTCAGTCAAGGGTACGGAAGCAATAACCCATCCCTTTAGAAACTGATAAAGGAAAAGAAATTAGAGTATGGATCATGGATCTGGGAGCATAATAGCATCTGCTGTGTCTCACGACAGCCTTGATCCTCCTCCCACACAATATCAATGAAGGCAAGTAAAAGGAACAGCAAGAAAATAGAATGGAACGGCAATTCAGAAATGGAACAACAACTTGGAAATGGACAGCAGTAAAAAAACTAAATCTCGCGAGTTCAACACTCTCAATTCTTGGCACCAACTTACATACAAATAAAGGCAATCTTTTGTACAAGTAGAAAGTTAACCAAATGGAAGAGCAAATCACCATAAACAGGAAACGTCAATCATATATAAACATAATCTGAAACGATTACCAATAGTCCATTACTTCAACCATATGCAGCCGAAACATTCCTCCTATAAAGTCTGTAACGAAAGTGAACAACTTGTTATGTGATCAATTCTGGAGATATGCTGCAAACTCGTTACAAAGATTTACAAAAGGAAAACTACTGATAACCAAGTATGAAACAGTATGTACGTATGTCGAATTATAGAGAACAGTAAACGAACCATACAAAGCCAAACTGTAATGATACAATCAGCCAGTGTCCGTTGGAGCCGGGCCCTTAGCTCTCAATGGCACACCGCCGTAACTTACTTCAGATGCAGGAGGAAATTAACACCGAATGTATTATATTAAAGCATAAACAATAATATAGCAAAAATAAGTCTCAAAGAGACTCGATAGTCTGAGTATGACCAATAATGCAGTTTATAAAACGGAAAGTAAAAGTACACAATATTCCAGACGTCTCCTAAGTCTTTGATGCCGCCCCATCTTATACAAGTAATGGCAGAGTTAACTAAACAACAAAATAATTGAACGTAACGATCCCTCAGGATCAAAGATCCGAGGGATCTGTTAAACAGCTAACTCCTTCTTTTTTCTTCCTCGTCTTCCGAACTGACAGTCCTTGATCTCATCCTGGAATGATCTGCCTTAATTCACTCGTCTTGGTCTGGACTTTATTCGGAATTAGGGGGACAGTCGTTATCTGCTCATGGGACTCTTGTTTAGCACCGTCCCTTCTTACTTTTGTCCTTATCTGCATGAAAGAAGATAATTTCAGTAAATGGATCATTCATATTAATTCCCATTGCATTCTCCCTATTGTATAATAAAGAAAAGGCTACAACTATTGCTTGAAACACTACTAAGTTATGCATTAAAACATACCTTTCCAATGCTCTACACACCCCCCGACTTACTCTGTTTCATGGCCTCATGAAAGCGTTATAATTAACATGGAGAGCTGTAAGGGAATAGGCGGGAGAGGGCACTTCGTGAGGAGGCCTGCAACCATGGTGAGAAACCAAATTATTGAAGAATTGGTTCAATTGATCTGCAGGCATATCGTACAAGGCCTGGTACCTAGGTGCAGGATGCCAAATAATTGGGCTACGGAACTGGTATCCTAACCAAGACGGCCCAGCAAGCAGGATGTGCTGGCCGTAAAGGGCCAACCGTTCAGCCGCCAGCTCAAAATTCTCGTACTTGAATGGCTCCCTGAGCTGAATGTTTGGGGAAGAAACCCGATAGCGGAATTTGGCAGACTCCAGGGCAGAATCCTTAATAGCCAGAAAGTATTCCAAGCTATTTTGGATCAAACCCTCATGCATGGGCCCTAGCAGTTCCATGACACCTGGGGTTCTCATAAGGCGTTTATGTGATTGCCATAGTTGAATGGGGTCTCTAGGCTCGGCCCTGACCCATAGATCTAGGCTGTTCTCCTGCCTCTGGAAGGCATTGTAGGCCTTGAGCCACTTCAACTAGTTGACCCCAAACGAAACGAAGGCTTGTAGTTGTACATCCCCCACAAAAGGGCCAGGGTTTAGATCGGTTTCCTGCTCCAGCACCATATTGTGCAGATAGAACTCACATAGGGACCGCTGGACCTTAACCCCATAGTGTTTACAACAATCAATAAAATCGTTGACAGTATTAATCTGAATGGGGGCACCTGCCTTGACGGATTTTATCTTCAGGCTTAAATACCTTTCAAGGAGAAATAAAGCATAATTCTTTGCAGGGGCTCTGCAAGTCAAAACATCATCATACATCGAACATACAGTATCCAATTGTTTAATAACAGTGTCTAGTTGACGTGTTACCTTGGCAACCTTCTCCTGTTCCTTCTGCCATCCTTCAAAGGCCTGACTTTCTGATTGACTCATGTTCCATAGTTGCTGTTGCAGTTCTTCATGTTTTTCCCGGGGGATCATTTGTTCCCTTAACTGCTCAACTTCCTGCTGCAACTCCTCGTATTTTTCCCGAGGGATCCTTTGTTCCCTCAGCTGGTCAGCCTCCTGTCGGGCCTGCTTCATCTCGTGGTGCAATGCCTTAGTTTTTGGATCCATTCTCCATGATTTCTCAGAGGCAGGGAGTCTCACCTAGATCTTCCTGTTTCGTTGCTTGGGTGCCTCGGTTTGAACTGCTTTGCTTTCCCTTTCTTTCTTAACATGAATGAAGGGGTATGATGGCCCCTCTATAAATGGAATGTCGTCTTGCGGTTCGGTCTTGATTGGAACAGCGGATGGTCCCACTGGGCTATTTGGAACAACAGGCTGTTCCTTATTGTTAATAGGGGCGGAATTCTGCTGTTCCATACCAGATGGAATGGCATTTTGTCCTTCAGTGCTGGCTGGAACGGTTGTGGGTCCATCGGCGGAGTATTGACCTCCAAGGCGCCTATGAGCCCCTTTCCTTCTCATCTGATGGTATCCTGCCACATTTATTCTTCTTTTTCTTCTTATCGCCCCCCTTATCCTCAAACTGGCTTTCAAACTTCGAATTTTTTGCCGAAGCTGGGCTATGATATTCAGCAGCCTCTGCTGTTTCTTTTTCAATTTCTTAATTTCCCTTGCCTCAGCTGTGGGCACATGAGCGGCCCTTATTTCTGCTCCTCCTTCATCGAGGGTTTCCTCTGGTATTATGGGAACAGACTATTCCTGACAATCATTTTCAGTCTCTGCGGTATCAACAAGTGGGTTTTCTCCCTGTGTCTTGGGAACGGGTTGTTCCTGGTCGATGTTTACATTTTCCTTCTCAACAACAGGGGGGTTTTCTCCTCCTGCCGTTTCTTCATGCAATTCTTTATGTGCTTCTCTCTCAGGGGGTAATTCAGGGGGGTCTGCTGGACTGGATGGTGAAGCATAATCTCCCAGGCTGGCCAGAATGGTGGCCAGCTCTTCTTCTCCCATGGGAACTTGTGGAGGGCTGTCCCCCAATTGTCCCATTTCTTCCTCCTGAATTGACTGTTCAGTGGCTGTCTCCGGATGGCTGGTCTCAGCCTCAGAGTGTGAATGTTCACTCGCTTCTTCCTAAATTGGCTTCCCAATGGCTGTCTCTGGCTGGCTGGCCCCGGCCTCAGAGTGTGAATGTTCACCTCCTTCCTCGGCTTCTGCTCTGTCCTCAATTTGTTCCTCATTTTCCCCCGAGGGTTCCTGTTGTGGTGTTGGTGGTTCCTCTGTTATTTCGATCGGCTGGTCGATGCTTAGCTGGATTTTCTCCAGTCTGCCTCTTATCCTTACCAACCGAGCTGACTTCCTACGCCTCTCAGGCTGTTCGGGTGTACTGGCCACCTGTTCTTCCACCACCATCTTTATGCATTTTTCAGCTTATTCAGGAGTTCCCGAGGAGTGCCTACATTTCGAGGCAACACATTCTCCTGTGGCCTGTTCATTATGTTTCTCTTCCTATCCCGATGCTCTAGAGGAACGTTTTCATTTGACTGATTTCGTGCGCTCCTTGGGTTGCTCGTGTGTATCCGAGGGGTGCTTAGGTTTTGGCGATTCTCTGGGCTTCTTAGGTGCTTCAGAGGTACTAGCGGGGTGCTTAATCTTTGGGAATGGCAATGCCACTCCCCCTCCTATTGCTGTAATAAGCTCCCCCCAGTTACTCTGCTGCTGAGTGAGACTGTGGCTCACTATCAGGCGAATCAGCC
Organism: Pinus taeda; assembly: GCA_000404065.3. Taxonomy (NCBI): domain Eukaryota; kingdom Viridiplantae; phylum Streptophyta; class Pinopsida; order Pinales; family Pinaceae; genus Pinus; species Pinus taeda. Next base: position 7,489 of record APFE031427148.1, read on the forward strand.
CATGGTGGCTAACCACTGCGTCTTCATGGTGTGCCTTTTTCAGGCATTGAGAGGCATCATGCAGTAATGAATTTAACAATGCGGGGAGGTTCACAGAACATTTCCCTTTTAATACAGCAAGAAGCTTAAGGTGACGCGGTCTTACCACATCTTTTCGCCCCTCGCAGGTGATGTAGCTCTGCACTACCTTCGCCAGCTCGCTCCAAGGTTCTCCTAGCGTTGCCGGCAGCACTCCTTTTCCCTTCACTGTCAGCTTCTGTCCTTCATCTTGGAAAATTTCTATGGTCTTTTGCAGTCTTTCTTTCTTTCTCGTCCATGTTGGTCCTGAGGCCGGCAGTCCTGTTACTTCCGTGATTATTTCCTCCGTGACCATTATCTGCTTCCCACCTACTACGGAATGTTTTTCCTACAAATTCTGCAGGAATTCCATGGCCACCGTTTCATTTGATTCACGCAGGCGGATGAAATAAGTTAGCCATCTTGCCCTTTCTAAGATCGCCCGAGCGGCTTCGGAGACTTCTAGCTTACTGGGCTCGCTTCTGATAGCCTTGCCTCCCATGGTTCTGTTTCGGAATCTAGATGGAACAACAATTACTAGTCGCAAAGAACGTAGTCGCAGCAAAACACAGAGCATGCATGAAAATAGCTTGTAAATAACAACTCTTTGCAAAAATAGCATTATCATGCCGTTAACCCATATCATACCTTCGTACCATATCATTTCCGAATGATGAGCTAACACGTGGCCGGCGGAGTAATGAGGTCGCCCTCCCCCCCCCCCATGATAGGCTGTCCCAGCCGTCAAATAGAGGAAGGGCCGCCATCCCGTCACCAAGTCATAAAGAAGCAGCATATGGAGATTTGCCAAGTTTTCAGATTAGACAAAGAAATACCGATATCGAGGCGAAGGATAGATCGCGTTTTGCATAAGCCTGCGTGATGTGATGCAAGACAGGAGGATAGGACATCTGGCGCTCATATAAAGCCTGCGGTAGTCATAGTCAATGCCTTTGCCATGATTGGGGGTGATAGGTATTTATGCGACGTATCTATGAACGTGTAAGATGTAATTATTACGAGGATAGAAAAGAAGTATTTTAATATGATCCTAATTGGTGTGAGTAATATGACTCCGATACCATTAACAGAGCTCTACTGCCGAAAAGTGTTCATAACCTTGGCAGAGTTGTTTGTTTCACCCTGGAACCATTATCCTTTGTGTATTGTTGAAGAGAAATTCTTGTCAAAATGTAGGTCATCATGCTGGCTTGGTAACCAGATAACCATGATGCCATTCACCAGAGAGGCGCGAAATGTGGGTAGGCTGGCTCATAATGAGACCCCCTGTTCCAAGGTTTGTTCACATAGCGAACCCGTTGGACCATTTCCCTGGTGTGGCGGCCATTGATGGGAATGCCACTTCACTTTCAATCTTATGATCATAGTAGGTTGGTTCTTTAATGAAACCCCCTATCCTGCATTTGACAGATAATTTTTCTTTTTATTTTTCTTTTGCTCTTTTTTTCTTTAAAACAGACTTTTGCTCTTGTGCAATTACACATAAGGGTGGTTCAGCCCTCCTTAAGAGTGGGAATGGCGGAAGAAATCTTGTTATCCCAATAGGAGAATATAAATCTTCTGTTCTTATTTCCAAGTAATAATAGGGAAAAATTGCAGGGGTTCAACATGATAAAGATTTCCAATAAGGCAGAGAAGGTGAGACTACGACAGTCAGAATAATGAGTGTATGAATCCTTCCTTTGCTGTTGCATCAATACTAGGGCTGTTAAAAATAGCGATTTATGATATGCTGATCTCGGTATGTCTTGACTTTTATGATCATGGCATAAGTATATAGCTTCTCTTTATGGCTTTGGAAAGAGAATGGACATCACATCCTTCATCTGAGCGGAGCGAATCAGCAAAAACACAGAAGTGTTGTTCCTCTTTTTGAAAAGGAACGACAAAAACCAAAAAGTGTTGTTCCTTTCGAAAAGGAACGGCAAAACACACAAGTGCTATTCCTTTTGAAAAGGAACGGCAAAAACCAAAAAGTGTTGTTCCTTTTGAAAAGGAACGGCAAAAACCCAGAAGTGCTGTTCCTTTTGAAAAGGAACGGCAAAAACCAAAAAGTGCTGTTCCTTTTGAAAAGGAACGGCAAAACACACAAGTGTTGTTCCTTTTGAAAAGGAACGGCAAAAACCAAGAAGTGCTGTTCCTTTTGAAAAGGAACGGAAAAACACGCAAGTGCTGTTCCTTTTGAAAAGGAACGGCAAAAACCAAGAAGTGCTGTTCCTTTTGAAAAGGAACGGCAAAACACGCAAGTGCTGTTCCTTTTGAAAAGGAACGGCAAAAACCAAGAAGTGTTGTTCCTTTTGAAAAGGAACGGAAAAACACACATATATACATAATTTACAATTTTATATACAAAATGTGGTAAGAGATGAATTTCTTACTGATCTAAAGGGGAGGAAGTTTTTGCTTCCTCGCCCATAATCGTGATATTAGTGTCCTGGCGTAGCTGCTGACAAAAAGACTCCCGAGTGAGAGGTTTGTGGTACAGACGAACTCGGTGGCCATTTACCTTAAATGTATATCCGGACCCATCGATTGTAGTCAGAGTAAGGGTCCCATTGTCATGGACTTTTCGAATCTCGTATGGTCCCAACCAACGAGTCTGAAGCTTCCCCGGGAAATCCTGAAATCTAGAATCATATAACAGAGCCCAGTCTCCTTCATGAAATATCTTGTCTTTGATGAGCGCATCGTGCCACTTGGCTCTCTGCTGTTGAATAAGTGCTGTATTTTGTAATGCAGAGAGCCTTATTTCATCTAACTCATTAATTTGTTGTAATCGATTTTTCTGTGCTTCACTTAAATCCAATCCGACTTCTTGGGCGGTTCGCAGCGTTTGGATCTCGAATTCTATAGGAAAAATGGGCTGCTTTCCGAACATCAAGTGATATGGTGAGTAGCCGGTGGTGCTCCTCCATGTGGTTCGATAAGCCCACAGTGCTTCGGGTAGCCGGGCGGCCCAATCACGGCGATGTGAGGCAACAGTTTTTGTCAAAATGGATTCTATTACCTTATTGCTGCTCTCCACTTGCCCGTTTGCCTATGGATGGTATGGGGTAGTAATCTTGTGCTGAACATGATAGTTATTGAGCGTTGTAGCTAATTTATGTCCCACAAATTGTGGTCCTCCGTCTGTAATCACTTCCCTTGGGAGACCATAACGTAAAAACAAATGGAGCAAGAATTGTATTACCGAATCTTCTGTAGCTCTAGGCAATGCCTCTGCTTCAACCCATTTGGTAACGTATTCAGTTGCCACCAAAATATAGGTTCTTTGGTTTGATGGTGGGTTGATGGGTCCGACGAAGTCCAGAGCCCAATGTTCGAAAGGTTCGATCACTAGTTGAGGCCGCAAAGTCATTTCGTCTGCTGGACCAGGTCGTCCTGCATGCTGACAGCTATCACAGGCCTGGACAAATTTTTTCGCGTCTTTGAAAATTGTAGGCCAGTAATACCCCGTTTGTAATACTTTGTGTGCTGTTCTTCGTTCGGCGAAATGTCCTCCACATGGCCCATCGTGTCAGGCTTTCAAGATATCAAAGATTTCGTCCTCTCAAATACACCTTCTGATTTCCATATCTGCACCTGTGTGAAACAAATAGCCCCCAACCCAGGAAAATCGGTTGCTTTTCTGAACAATCTGCTTTCGTTCATTGGGAGTTAAATGTTTTGGGAGTTTACCAACTGCAAGGTAGTTAGCAACATCGGCGTACCAGGGAGTTTGAACAGCAACAGCAAATAGGTGTTCATTTGGAAATTGATCCTCGACTGCTGCTGTTTCAATTGATTTTGGTATTCTTGAAAGAAAATCAGCTACCGGGTTCTCCTTCCCTGGTCGATCTCTGATCGTAATATCAAACTCCTGCAATAGGATCAACCACCTGGTTATTCTTCCATTTGTAACAGGTTTATTTGCTAAATACTTGATAGCA
>APFE031427153.1:1309-23583 GCA_000404065.3 Pinus taeda
CTTTGCTGTCCTTGTGTTGGCGCTGCTGTTTGGGGATGCATTTCAGCCACCTCCTCATCATCTTCATCATGAGACAAACAGTTTTTAACATTCACTGTTTTATCTATGCTTCCATCCCAAGCTTCCTCTTCAATGAATTGAACATTTCTGCTTACGAAACTTCTTGGTAGATGGGATATACAACCTATAGGCTTTGGATTCCTCACTGTATCCAATGAAGATACATTTCTCCCCTTTGCTGTCCAACTTCCTCCTTAGCTGATCTGGAATGCGTGCATAGGCCACACATCCAAAAACTTTTATGTGGGTGACTCCTTGCTTTCTCCCACTCCATGCTTCTTCCGGCACTCTGTTCATCACTGCTTTTGTAGGACACCTGTTCAAAATATATGCTGCACAATTTACAGCTTCAGCCCAATAATCATTTGGCAAATGCTTTCCCTTCAACATGCTCCTCGCCATATCCATGATGGTCCTATTCTTCCTTTCAGCAACTCCATTTTGCTGTGGGGTGTACCTAGCTGTGAATTGCTTATGAATTCCATTTTCTCTACAAAACTGTAGGAATTCCTTGGAGATATACTCACCTCCTCTGTTAGTTCTCAAAACTTTGATATGCAGCCCGCTTTGGTTCTGTACAAGTGCTTTGAAATTTCAGAATTTTTCAAACGCTTCACTTTTGTTTTTAAGGAAATATACCCAAGTTTTTCTAGTGAAATCATCAATGAATGTTAGAAAATATTTTCTGGCTGCTAGTGATGAAGTTTGCATTGGTCCACATACATTTGAGTGGACAATCTCTAAGGGTGCCTTTGCCCTTATGTTTTTCGCTGATGGAAAAATTTCTTTGTGTTGTTTCCCCAATATGCAACCTTCACAAAGGTTGTCCGGTTTCTCTATCAATGGTAATCCTCTTACCATCCCCTTTCTGCTCAACAAATTAAGACCTCCAAAATTGAGATGTCCAAATCTCAAGTGCCACAACCAATTTTCATCCTTTGGCACGCTTTGGAAAGCCTCTTGGGTAACTGCTGCAATCACTTCTTTGTTTTTCAAATCTGCCCTTATTCTGAGAGGGAACATCCTGTTCCTTGTCATCTTCACTTCAGCAATACATCTTTTGTTGGGTGTTATATCCATGATGGTGCATACATCATTCTTAAAGAAAACATTGTACCCCTTATGGACAAGTTGTCCAATACTCAAGAGGTTACATCTCATTCCAGGGACATAGTAGACATCTGTTATGGTTTTCTTTTCGCCCTTCTTTGTAAATATTTTTACCTCTCCTTTTCCCATAACAAAAATTTTGCTATCAGTCCCAAGTGTGACTTCTGATTTCACATTTTGATCTAAGGTAGAAAACAGGGCTATGTTTCCTGTCATATGGTTGCTGCAACCTGAGTCTAAAAACCATATGTCTTCACTATTTGTTTCAGCCATGTTACAAGCTAACAACACATTATTTTGGCTGGTATTTTCTCTAGTGATATTTGCACTAGAACTATTACACATATCATGCTGTTTCTTCCTACATTCATTAGCATAATGCCCATATTTTTTGCAGTAATAACACTGGACATTGGATTTTTCATACCTTTGTCCTTGAGCATGATTTTGTCGTCTTTGTTGGCTGTTGCCTTGGCCTTGGTTTGGATTCGGATTGCTGCCTGTTCCTTGAGCATTTGCTGGGCTGTTCCTTCCACCTCTGTTTTGGCTTCTGCCTCTTCCTCTCTTGTTTCCTCTGCCTTGACATATTCCTCTTCCAAAGGACATCTGGGTCTTAAAGGCTTGCTCTAGAGATGAGTTTTCATTCCTACTCAATCTTTGCTCATGTGTTATCAGTGATGCATGTAGCTCATCAACTGAAAAGTTTGAGAGATCCTTTGTCTCTTCAATGGTGGTGACAATAGCATCAAACTTTGAGGGTAAGACCCTCAATATTTTCTCATCTGTGTGATCAGACCAATTACATGTGTGAAGAATGAGTCAATATTGTCTGACTCATTCATGTTCAGATTCTCAAAATATCTCCTCAGCAACTGTAGTTTTGCTGTCTTCACTTTCTCCATGCCTTGATAGGCTGTCTTGAGGGTTTGCCATGCTTCTTTGGATGTCGTAGCTGCTGTTATCCTTGGAAACACACTCTGGTCCACTGCTTGATACAAAAACACAAGGGCTTTTGAATCCTTCTTCCTATTGCTCTTCAGCAGATCCTTCTCTACTGGAGTTAATCTATTGAACTCATTTTCATCTGCTGGTTCTTCAAAACCATCTTGAACTAATTCCCATAAATCTTGACAGGCAAACAGGGCTCTCATGGTTATTGCCCAATAGTCATAGTTTTTCCCATTAAACTGTGGGAGCTGGGTGTTAAACATACCCATACCAATGCTTGTGCTGGCCATTCCTTGCATCGTTAGTTATGCTTCAATTTCTTGACTGTATTTTAAAACAAATGACTGCTGCAACAAAAGACTCCTCCTTTCAGCTTCTTTGTCACCTTCAAAGAACCTAAACCTGCTCTGATACCACTGTTGGGGATTTTTCTGGTAAAATCCCAAAAACAAACAATTCAAGCACGCAGAGGCAATGCTCTGTTTCCTTTACTCCAGGATCTTTTTGCACAGGGAAGCTTAAAAAAAAATTAAAATATTGCACCACCATAAAAGATTTCTATTCATTAAAACAAATTTACTGATACATATTCATCCTCTTTGCTGAGAGGGATTCACCCAAAAACTTTTCACCCAAAGACAAAATTATTCTGCCTCTGTTACAATTGATTTTTACACTGCTGTGTAAAATCTACATTCACATTTACTGCTGTAAAAGACCTTTTACATTTACTCATTTACCACTGTAAAATGAAATTCTTACATATGCTGTAAAAATTTCTTACATAAATTTACTGCTGTAAAATAAAAAAAATTTCACATTCACCACAGTGTGAAATTTTTCATTACATTAGAAATGCTCGGGATTTCACCTTTCATATTCAAAATAAAAAAAACATTGGCATCCCATTCGTTTCAACAAACCAATACATGCACCTGTATGAAGGAATCCAAAAATCATTCACTGTCGAGGGTCTTTTACATTTTTACATTGCTGTGTTTTTTTTGTTCTTTTTCGCTGTTGCAAACCTTCTTCTCCCGTGTGCAATTACAATACATATTCGAATGAAGACTAAAACAAAACATATACCAAAACAAAAAAAAACATTTAATGATAGGTTGACTTACCCATACCTATCTTTAAATTCGCACCCATACATGCCGTATGAAAACATAAAGTTTTTACCTAAGTCAATGACACATTCATTAAATACATTAAATAAAACGTGCGGTAAAAGTAAAATTAACTTTGTGGCAGGTTGTTGAAGATGATTTTCCATTGACCTGATCGGACGCAATTCGCACACCAACCTCTCACAAAACAATCGAACTTTAGCTTCCAGGGAGTGGGTGGTTTTGTGTCCGTACACTGGACGCGTGGTAGCTAGTCGGGGTGTTCGAAGGCCCTCTGACAAAAACAACTTTTTACCAAAAGCGGTGCGAAATAATTTGTCGTTTTCTGAAGTGGTTTTGTGAAGTGGTTTTCCAGAGTTAATGCGGGCAGTTGGAAATTAATATTTGAACAAGACAAGGCTGTTGAGCATCAGCATCATTGTGATTAGGATAATAGACCAATCACAAATAATCACCAAGTGATGAAAAGGGAAAATGTAATATACATGATACCCTTTATCATGACCATGCGGCATTGAGATAACACAAATCAAGAGGAGAAAGATGACCGACAAAACCACTGCAGATTATAGTAGAGGAGCTTTCAAGGGCAGTGTTATAACAAAAGTTAGCAGCCACAAAAGTGTAAAGGCCCAAGCAGCCAGGGTGTCAGCATTGTATATCTCAAAAAAGCTACCAAATGTCAACTCAGTGATTCTTGTTCTCTATAGATTGGCTCCTCTAACATACGGAGGTATTTCTAAGTAGGATTGCGAAGGCTATGGAGTCGAGGCTTTATGTGATGTATGAAGAGTAAGCATTAACAAAACATAAATTGTAGCATATGGAAAAAAATGGGAATGGACAAAATGATGAGGGAATAAAAGGAAAGGAAGAAGAGGAACATGGAAATGGGGTGATATGGTGTGAGCATTACGTTGGGGCATAACTTTCATACCTAAATTATGATATATTTGTATAATTAAATTGGTATATGATCTGATATAATAATAGCTATAAGGTTTAGAGGATTGAGATTAGTAGTTGCGAGTCAAGGAAAGACTAATTATGGTTATTTCACTAAAAAAGAAAACAACCTTCTTACTTCCATATGAGCCCTACTCATCTTTGACACAATATTTGTGAAGAAGGTAATCTTCTGACAAAAAGAAAGGAATAACCATCTTTCCGCTAAACAAAATGCACTAAACCCTCTCTCTCTGTATCTTCACCCTACTAGGGAATCCCCGGCATAGGAGGGATAGGCAATTCACGATTCGCCACATTCCCCTTGATGAACTTGAGGTTTTTGATGTGTACAAGTATTGGTATTAGAACATTGATATATAACCGATTCCGGAGCAGATATCTAGTGACTTAGGTTTGGGAGAGGATAGATCCCATTGCTAAGGTGACCAGGAGCTAATAAGGCAACCATCGAGGGGAAAGAAGCAAGGAATAGATCACAGGCCGATCGGACAAGCGGGATTTTATATACGCATTTATTTATACCACCTTTGTTTGAGATTTAGAACATCTTGGGCCAAGGGTGCCACTCATCAATGCAAATGTAAAGGGGTTGTTCAATGGCCAAAACACACTTTCTAATCTGCAACTTATTTTGATAGAAAATTGTAAAACAGGTGTAGAAATAAAACAACAAATAAACAAGGGAGAATCTTCTCACATTGCTTATTCCAAAATAAATTTTTAAAGCTTTCACATAAACATGAGAACAAGAAGATTTTGTAACTTTAAAACAATTGGAAAAGCATAATATAACCATACAACAAAGTAGATCAGTACCTCAATGCTTCATTAGTCTTCAAATTGATGCATGACAAGCTGAACATCACCTCTAAACTACTACAATTTCCTCTATTTCTTCACAAATTTCCATATGCCATTTCCCATGTGAAATGGAAAAAAACTATTTTTTATATGGAGAGGGAAATTCATGTATGTTTACAACCAACATAGATTCATTTTAATCACATTAATCTTAACTCTAGATCTACCAAGTCCCGAGAGAGATCAAATGTCTCAAGATGCAAAATCTTTTATGAGTGCAAAACTTCAGAAAAAATTTACACCTCAAGAAATTTCATATTTCTTGACACATGATAGATTTGGAGTTGATATTGATTTATGTTGATCCTTTATAATGTTATTTATATTTATATTAATTTTACATTTCCTTAGATAAAAATATTTTTATTTTAAATTTTAATAAAACTCTCATAATACATATATCAACATGCATATATTCATGATCAATTATTTTGACATGTTTTATGAATTTTTATTAGTCCTTGCTATATTTTGACTACAGCAAGTGCCTTGCGATCAAAGTTTTTTGACCCCTCTATTAATTTCGGTCATTTTTAGGTGTATAACCAAAGTTTTTGAGATTTCTTTTTATTTATGATTTTTCTTAAATTATTAAAACAATTTTATATTTTTTGAAAAATGTATTTCTCATTTTCTGATCAGCCTAGATCATTTCGATGGGACATAATATCCCTAGTGGAGTGCATTCTTTTCCCTGTTTGTCAGTGCTTGACAAATAATTTTAAAATGGAAAAAAGGCTAATTTAGTGAGTGGTCATTTTGTCAGTGAGTGCTTTGACACTGACATTGTTATGTTTGACATTGTTACTGCTCTGCCTAATGATGCCAAAACTGATGGGGTGCTAGGTCCATTAGGTAAGCGAGGGGGGATGAGGGTGAAGGGGCCTGAACAAATATCATGCCCTGAACAAAATGCATGATAGTTGTGTGGAATAATAGGTGTATGAAAGCAGGGTTGTGTGCAGAGTAAAGGTTCTCTTACACATACCCCTCTTTCGCACTAAGGTGTTTCCTCCGTCGTCGTTGCTAAATCCATTTCATGGGCTCTGTAATTGCACTACATAGTTCATCGGTTGGTCGTAGACGCACTAGCCACAATTATGAGTGGTCATATAGTGCATATTGCCACTATAATACAACTTAACGTCATATTAGGCGGGATACTGTACTTTAATGATTTCATTAGACTCAACAAACATAACATATAGTGCTAGTAGGTGAGATTTATCGACATTCATAAACATGAAGTGGAGCTTTTCTACACTTTTGTAACATGTAGTATTGTAATAAAGCATTCTATTAATGTGGTCAAATACACATAGATGTCATTAAAACCTTGCATAAATCTAATATTAAAATCCAAATTGAACCTCATTGTGTTGCTATGGAACAAATGCCTATAGATGGAGCTAGAGTTCAATTATGCTTCCAAATTGTACTTCCTCCCCTAAGTTGCCTCATCATGCTAGGGGAAGTGGCAACTCGCCTGACATGAGCAACCATTTCTCCAACACCCACTAGTGGATTATTTTGGGTGCTTAGGTAATGGACAAACATAATTTATTTGTCTTTCGGTCTTCTTGCTGGAGGGACTGATGATGTCTTAAAGGAGATTGAATGAACAAGTGAAGAGGACAAGCAGAGGGTATTTGTAAGCATGTGCTTAGGGGAATAACTTCTATAGGAAGTATCATGGTTGAGAGGAGCCAAATATTCCAATAATAATTTTCCAAACAACCAAATTCAAGTCGATATTTCTTGCCTACTGTGTTTTTAGAAAATAAAAACCAAATAGTTAATTTTTTGTTCATGATTCTCTAAAGTATTCATTGCAGAAAATTAGAATATTAAATAAATATTTTTTATGAAGCATATCAAATTATTCTATGAATGCAATTTTTACTTTAGAATGAGTAAATTGTATTGGTGTGGCTGTGTGTATAGATATATATATATATATAACTTGTAAGAGAAAACATCAATAGAGATTTTGTTCAAATTTTCTAAACATACGTCATATACCCAACAATACATAACAATTGCATTGGTGTGAAAAAGAAAAACTACTTCAGGTAGGTATAATTTTATATGAAACGTGGTAAAAAGGAAGGAAACTCAGTGAAAGCTCAACTAAGTATACACTAGAGAGTAAAAGAGAAAAAAAATACTCTCTTTCATTCAAATAGAGCATGGATAAAGTTATGTAAAGGGAAAGCTATTAAACAATAGTCAGGGTCAAAGATATTGAACCTAATAAAGTTTAGATTTATAGAAAATGTTAAATATTAAATACAAGTGCAAGCAAGAGAGCCTAGGGCTAATATTTTTCAAAGAATTGGAAGTGCATGACCATAGATACACTCATAAGAATTACAAAGACAAATGAGGTATGACTTTGGTAGTGAAGTCGTGGACATAGTAAGCAAGTACAATAACATTCGACTTGGTAAGAGATTCAATAGTTCTATGAGCTGGAAAAGTAAACGCCAATTGGAAACATCAAAGGAAAAGAAAAAAATCCATCTTGTACAAATAAGAAATACCTCCAATGACAAATCAATATGTAAGTATCAATTTCATAGTCTAGTTATAAGGATGCAAAACCATGGGACTTAGAAAATCATTCCAATGAGAATGCACATTTGAAAGGGTTGCAAATGAATTTAAATCATAAATATATAACGAAAAATAAATATTTTACCTAAAGAATCTAAAAGAAAGTAAGAAATAATTCAAATGTAATGAAATGGTGTCACAGTGTAAAAGTTACCTCTGACCTTAAATTCTTAAGCGAACTCAATACAAAAATTACTTGTCTGAAGGAAATAGTAAAACGATGAATGACAAAGATGGAACATTGGTTCTTTGTTGTTATTATTTAAGAAATTGACCTCTAAAAACTTAGTTACAAAGAAGGTGGCCACAACACTCAATGAGGAAACGAAAACACTGACGAGAACTTGTGTGTAGTTATTACACACGAGTAAAGCCCTAAAATTCTCATCATTGTTTATTATGTAGGGTAAATCGCCACTATTGGTTTGGGAGGTCAAAAGGACCGTGCATGGAATCACCATAGAATGCCACATATGTGGGTAGAAAATTATAGAGAAAACTCATAAATGTTTTATAAACTATATCGAAACTATCATATAAAGTCCAGATTAATACCACATTGGAAATGTAAGTGGATGCAATTCACTATAATCAAATCAACATTTAGAACTTGGATAAAGTTAAAAATGATGCCTATGGTAATTTTAATAAAAAGTTAGTATATGCATTGAAGTATAGGAATGCATATAAGTTCGATGCACTAGGAATTAAGGAAATATATTTTTTATTAGATAGATTCCTTGAATTATAAATAAATTATTGAAAGGAAAATATTTAATAAGTGGTAAATATGATTAAATTCGATAGACCAAACTCAATGTGAGCAATAAAATAATTATATTGGTAATATAGGAATTTAAACTTTGATTCCATGAAATGATAGTCTTATATGACACTTATGAATAGAGAAATGTTTTGGCATAGTTTCCCAAAGTCCAAAAACTAAGTATATTAATGTGTTAAGAATTATGAGATTTAAATATAGATGTGTTGGCGGTGTTGAATACCTCCAATGGTAACAAGGTATCCCTAATATGAAGTCCCAATTAGACCTCACACCGTTTGGAGTAGGAACCCCAACCGAAAAATAAGGTCGGTTGTCATTATCTTAAAGATTTTTCTTGGATGTAATAAACTACACAAGAGAAACACATATACTTTCGAGATAAACAAGTAATTTATCCTTGTGATGTATTCAATTGCAAAGTGTATAATGGTTCGAAAAATAAGAGAAAGTGAGTCTTTAAGAGAAAAGTAATAATACTATCCTAATAAAGATGCACACATATATATGAAAGAATCGTTAATAATCTTGCGAAATAGTTCACAAATAAATAATGGTCATGAAAGAAAAAGACCTGATTCAAAGATGCATGCTAAAGCCAACAAAATAGTTCATTTTCATTAGTATGTGTTAACATAAACATACATCGCAAACAATGAAAGAATAACTTTACAATCATTCACAATATATGCATGAAAATTGTGTCAATTCCAAGAGATTCAAATTATAAAGTGAAAGTTCCAAGATACACTATCACACTAGTTCCAATAGTGGAACGTTAAGCAACTACTTTCTTCTCAAAAGACTAATATTCTCTCCTATGCCTAACTTGAGAAGCGAAGGTGAAACTTCCTTTACTTAAGTTATGAGGGTGTATACATGACAAATGAGATGACTCTCCACCTCCCTTGTGACTCATGAGCTCCCCTCATGACTTTTGAGCTCCTATGTGACTTTTCGAAATCCTATGAGACCCTTGAGCTTTTATATGACTCTTCACATTGTATGTGTGAACCTTGGGCTTCCACACATCTTACATTTGTAGACTTTCCTGTAGATTCACAAGCTCATGTAATCTACTAAAACAAGAGACAAGAATTTTCTTCTACTATTTACAGCAAAATCACATAAAGATCAAGCATAACAATAATCGACAAGAGGAAGAACATCAAAGGCACATAAGACAATAAATATCTGGGGAAAGCCACAACTTAAAATCCCACTATTTGTATTGCATTAATCAGAAATTCAATATGAGATTACAATGCTTGTTCTCACAAGAACAATCCCAACACTCAGTAAAATCAATCTCTAGCTCACAAGCAAACTCTTGGCCAACACTTAGCCAATTCTCCATCTCTCCAAACCCCTATTTCCTTGCGCAATTCCTATGGCTGATTAGCCCATCTTGAATGGAAATTAGTGCATCCAAAACTACATAATCCCTTCAAGGTTTAGTTCCTGATTGCATGCACTATTTGTACAACTCAGAAAATTCTACAACAAATAGGACACTGTCCCCACACTCTAGTCTCAACTGGGTCTTTCTCTGATTTGACATGCATGAGTTTTTGATGAGGGAATCTTCAGATAACTAAAGTAGCACTAGTTGAGTTCATTAATGACCCAACTAACTGTTAACTCACTATTAGTTCCTCAAACAATTTGGAACTAATTTAACTGAACTTAACTAAGTAAACTAAATTGTCTAATTACAACTCACAATTAACTCATACTAGAATCCTATCAAATAGGGAGAACATAGACATGATGACAAAAATACTTTCAACTCGAAATTCCTAAGTTAACTAAGTCAAGTTAACTTAGTTAACTATTACAAGTTTCTATGAGAAAATAATTCGATTTTAATTCACATTTTAATTCAAGGACAAACTAAACTGGAATTTCTGATCCAATTTTAATAATCTCTTGTTCCTATTTTCAACAACATTTTCTCATTTTTGAAATTACATCCACAAATGATGTGGAAAAATACACTTACACATAAGACTCTTACGGTGACACTTGGAAAATCCATAACTTGGAAATGATGACATGGAACTTTGTTGTAAAGTGCTTATTCCAAGCTTCTCTCCTTTTTGCCATCTTTGTATCTTCATGATAGATCTTGCATGTACATTTTCATCCTCCAAAAACCGGGAAAGATATGGAGTCTTCCATGTGATATTGATCTTCCTTCTTCTGTCATGATCCGATGTGAACTCATTTGCTTACTTGATGATCTCCTCGTGGTTCCAGGTTCACAAGTGTCTTCTTATGTCATCTCCTTAACATCCTCCTTGAGCATCATCCTCTCATGTCAAGATAACAATACCTACAAATGGAATCCACTCATGACAAGATGACATCAGTCTCAAAATATCCTAACCTATCTTATTCCTCGTGCAACATGTTCATTGCGTTGGGACAAAGTGGGATTGAGGAAGAGGCTTAGGGATTGTGTTGTCACCCTCTGCAAAATGTGTTTTAAGCCACTAAAAGAGGACAAAGGAGCAAATATTTTGCAGCTTAATCCCCAACAACATAAGCCTGCAAAGATAAATCAGACCCCCTCCAGTGGATAGTTCTCTAAATTAGCTTTCCAACAGTATATGGAACTCCTCAAATGGACTCCAGAGTTAGAAGTTACAACATATTGAAGTTACTTCATGTCATCTTGGGAGATTGGGCATAACTCTTTCTTGGAGAATCCAATTTCAATCAGACTGGTGGCGAGGATGCAGAGGGGTACCATAGTTCGCAATTTTAGACTTTGGAGATCTGAAATTTCAAAGATACATCAAATTCAATATCAAGCTCCTACAAAAAAAACAAAGTGTGTAGCCTTTTTAAAAAATTGCATAAGTCCTATTCGAAAACTTAGTTTGAAGTGAGTAAAAGGGAATAGTGAAGAAAATTATCATTAGTTGATGCCCCAAAGAAAGAAAATGGCATGAGGGCTTCACTCACTGAACCTCTGACATAGCATGTGCATTTGTGACATATTAAACAATACCCTTAATTTGACTACATATTGGAAAATACCTCTAAAAATCACATTATTTAACCCCTTGCCAATATAAATCCAATACACCTTCCCAATTTATAAAACCCCTATTTTCACTAAATACTCTATGTATCCATTTTTTTATTCACCTTTTTTATACCATTTTATTTTTATATTCCTGGTATAGTGACATGATGCCTCTCTTATGACCCCAATGCATTCTACAATGCACCTTTCTTCTTTTGATATACATTGTAAATGCATATTAGTTTCACCTTTCTTCTTTTGATATGCATTGTAAATGCATATTAGTTCTCCCACAATGCAATTACTTAACCCACACTCAAGCACATCTCACTATGATTTGTGGCATTTAATGGTCTAAGGCACACAAATATCAACCATGTTTTAGGAAGATTCGTTATGTGCATGTATATAAAATAACATATAAATTGATCTATATGATGATGAAAAATCAATTGATGAATTTTTATGAATAGGTTTGCAACAAATAAGGAGTTCAAGCACAAGTCTAAACCCTCTAGATGCAAGACAACTATCTACAACTAAGGTTGGGGCCCCAAAATCTCAAATCAAGGGTGCAATCCCAACCTACACATGCTTAGAAGAAGAGGATGGACAACTCCAAACATATGCGCTCTTAAGGGAATAACGTGAAAGCATAACATCACCTTTTGATTCACTGTCATCTCACCAATGAGATATGGGCTATCACTCATAAGCTATGTAAATGCAACAATGGATTGGAGATAACATAGAGGCATTAAATGAATGGACTACAACTAGAACATAAGACAAAATTTTGGTTGTAGAGGTGATCTGCTCCATTTGGCTAGCTCAAAACAACGGTGTATTCCAAAATAAACCTCCAAACGTCTACAAGATTTTCTACATGTTGAAGGAAAGCATTACCTTATCATGCACCTCACTAAAGACAAGGCTTCCTTGCACTCTCATACCTTTGAAATACAGTTCTAAAATTTCAGATTACCAAGGATTAAGATAATAATAAAAACAATTTTCAGATTACCAAACATTAGGCACTAGTCTTCTCCCATCTAGTCAATGTAAAACTCAAAATTCTACCTTTCATTTCTTGTTTTAGGGTAAAATCTAGGTTTTTATAACAACCTACATTAACTTCCAGCCATAGAAAACCTTAAACATCTTGGTAATTGTGCATATATTTGACCAAAAAAACATCTTAATAATAATTTAACTTGTTGATTTTTATCATGGTCATTTTAAGGCTGGACGTCTTGATATCTTTGGCTGTTATATGCTATTTAATTTTTAGAATTTGCTAGTTAGACAAACCTTAGTTTTATCTAATATTTTAGCACTAATTTCTAATTGTTTATAACTTGTTTCAAGGGGTAGTATATTGTTGTTGTAGCTTGTGTTGTTGCTGTAATTTCATACCTTTTATTCAAGATTTCACCTAAACACGAGAACAAGAAGAAACAACTAGAAAAGCATAATATAACCATACAACAAAGTATATTAGTACCTCAATGCTTCATTAGTCTTCAAATTGATACATGAGAAGCTGAACATCACCTCTAAACTACTACAATTTCCTCTATTTCTTTACAAATTTCCATATGCCATTTCCTACATGAAATGGAAAGAAACTCTTTTTTATATGGAGAGGGAAATTCATTTATGTTTACAACCAACATAGATTCATTTTAACTCACATTGATTCATCTTAACTCTAGATCTACCAAGTCCAGAGAGAGATCAAATTTCTCAAGATGCAAACTTTTTTATGAGTGCAAAACTTTAGAAAAAATTGACACCTTGAGAAATTTCATATTTCTTGACACATGATAGATTTGGAGTTGAGATTGATTTATGTTGATTCTTTATAATTTCATTTATATTTATATTAATTTTACATTTCCTTATATAAAAATATTTTTATTTTTAATTTTAATAAAACCCTCATAATACATATATCAACATGCATATATTCATGATCAATTATTTTGACATGTTTGCTATTGTTTATTAGTCATTGCCTCTACCAAGGACTATAGCAAGTGCCTCGCGATCAATGTTCTTTGACCCCTCTATTAATTTCGGTCATTTTTAGGTGTATAACCAAAGTTTTGAGATTTATTTTTATTTATGATTTTTCTTCAATTATTAAAACAATTTTATATTTTGTTGAAAAATGTATTTCTCAATTTCTAATCAACTTAGATCACTTCGATGGGACATAATATCCCTGGTGGAGTGCATTTTTTCCCTATTTGTCAGTGCTTGACAAATCATTTTAAAATGGAAAAAAGGTTAATTTAGTGAGTGGTCATTTTGTCGGTGAGTGCTTTGACACTGACATTGTTATGTTTGACATTGTTACTACTCTGCCTAATGATGCCAAAATTGATGGGGTGCTAAGTCCATTAGGTAAGCGAGGGGGGAGGAAGGGCAAGGGGGCTCAACAAATATCATGCCGTGAACACAATGCATGATAGGTAAAACAATATCCAATTGTGGAAATAGTTGTGTGGAACAATAGGTGCATGAAAGCGGGGTTGTGTGAAGAGTAAAGGTTCTCTTGCACATACCCCTCTTCCGCACTAAGGTATTTCCTCCGTCATCTTTGTTAACTCCATTGCAGGGGCTTTGTAATTGCACTACATAGTTCATCGGTTGGTCGTAGGCGCACCAACCACAGTTATGAGTGGTCATATAATACATATCGCCACCATAATACAACTTAACGTCATATTAGGCGGGAGACTGTACTTTAATGAGTTCATTAGACTCAACAAACATAACATACGTTGCTAGTAGGCGAGATTTATTGACATTCATAAACATGAAGTGGAGCTTTTCTACACTCTTGTAACATGTAGCATTGTAATAATGCATTCCATTAATGTGGTCAAATACATAGAGATTTCATTAAAACCTTGCATAAATCTAATATTAAAATCCAAATTGAACCTCGTTGTGTTGCTACGGAACAAATACCTAAAGATGGAGCCAGAGTTCAATTATGCTTCCAACATTGTATTTCCTCCCCTAAGTTGCCTCATCATGTTAGGGGAAGTGGCAACTCCCCTGACATGAGCAACCATTGCTCCAACACCCACTAGTGGATTATTTTTGGTGCTTAGGTAATGGACAAATATAATTTATTTGTCTTTTCGGTCTTCTTGCTGGAGGGACTGATGATGTCTTAAAGAAGACCGAATGAACAAGTGAAGAGGAAAAGCAGAGGGTATTTGTAAACCTGTGCTTAGGGGAATAACTTCTAGAGGAAGTATCATGGTTGAGAGGAGCCAAATATTCCAATAATAATTTTCCAAACAACCAAATTCAAGTTGATATTTCTTGCCTACTGTGTTTTTAGAAAATAAAATCAAATAGTTAATTTTTTATTCATGATTCTCTAAAGTATACATTGCAGAAAATTAGAATATTAAATAAATATTTTTATGAAGCATATGAGATTATTCTATGAATGTAATGTTTTACTTTAGAAAGAGTAAATTGTATTGGCGTGGCTGTGTGTGTGTGTGTGTGTGTGTATATATATATATTTCAAATTTTCTAAACATACTTCATATACCCCACAATACATAACAATTGCATTGGTGCGAAAAGGAAAAACTACTTCATGTAGGTATAATTTTATATGAAACATGGTAAAAAGGATGGAAACTCGGTTCTTAAAATATATATTACGACTTCCTAAGATTTCAATTAAATATTCGTACCAGAGATATTTAATAAAGAAAAATAAAATCTATATACTATTATAGTTAGAAAATTTTGAAATTATTTCTGAATATTGGGTGTTAGGGATAGTCTTAATTAAAGTAATAAGAAGCATACAAAAATTATCAAGTGAAAGCTCAAATAAGTATACACTAGAGAGTAAAAGAGAAAAAATACTCTCTTTCATTCAAATAGAGCATGGATAAAGTTATGTAAAGGAAAAGCTATTAAACAATAGTCAAGGTCAGAGATATTGAACTTAATATAGTTTAGATTCATAGAATATGTTAAATATTAAACACAACTACAAGCAAGAGAGCCTTGGGCTAATATTTTTCAAAGAATTGGCAGTGCATGACCATAGATACACTCATAAGAATTACAAAAACAAATGAGACAAAACTTTGGTAGTGAAGTCGTGGACATAGTAACTAGGTACAATAACATTCGACTTGGTAAGAGATTCAAGAGTCCTATGAGCTGGAGAAGTAAACGCCAATTGGAAACATCAAAGGAAAAGAAAAAAATCCATATTGTACAAATAGGAAATACCTCCAATGACAAATCAATATGCATGTATCAATTTCATAGTCTAGTTATAAGGATGCAAAACCATGAGACTTTGAAAATCGTTCCAATGAGAATGCACATTTGAAAGGGTTGCAAACGAATTCAAACCATAAATATAAAAAGAAAAATAAATTATATACATAAAGAATCCAGAAGGAAGTAGGAAATAGTTTAAATTTTATTACAAAAGATTACTTGAGAAACATTGTTTAGTTGAAGGTGAAAGAAAAAGTTTATTATCACAAAAATAAACCCTATAAAAACTTTCAAGGTTGTTACTTGAATCTCTATAACAAACTCTCGACTAATAAACATTGTAAAGGAAACAAAAAATCCTAATAAGAACAATCAACAAAAATATATGTTTACCAAAAGTTAAAACCCTAACAAATTTAAGCACATAATAATCTTGAATGTAATTTAAATGGTGTCACAGTGTAAAAGCTACCTCTGACCTTAAATTCTTAAGTGAACTCAATACACAAATTGCATGATTGAAGGAAATAGTAAAACGAGGAATGGAAAAGATCTAACATTGGTTCATTGTTGTTATTATTTAAGAAATTGACCTCAAGAAACTTAGTTACAGAGAAGTAGGCTACAAAACTCATTGAGGAAATGAAAACACTGACGAGAACCAACGAGTAGTCATTACACACAAGTAAAACCCTAAAATTCTCATCATCGTTGATTATGTTGGGTAATTCGCCACTATTGGTTTGGCAAGTCAAAAGGACCATGCGTGGAATCACCATAGAATTCCACATACGCGGGTATAAAAGTATAGAGAAGACTCATAAAGATTTTATAAATTATATTGAAACTATCATATAAAGTTTGTATTAAATACCACATTGGAAATGTAGTTAAGATATGACTCTTAGTATAAGTGGATGCAACTTGCTATAATCAAATCAATATTTTGCATGCTCAATGTGATCCATCTATGATATACATATGTGAGTTTATAATATGAAAAACTTGGATAATTATTAAAAATGATGCCTATGATAATTTTAATATAAAGTTAGTCTATGCATTGAAATATAGGAATGCGTATAAGTTCGATGCGCTAGGAATTAACAAAATACATTTTTTTGTTAGATAGGTTCCTTGGATTATAAATACATTATGGAAAGGAAAATGTTGAATAAGGGGTAAATATGATTAAACTCAATAGATCAAACTCAATGTGAGCAATAAAATAACTATATTGATAATATAGGAATTTAAACCTTGATTCCATGAAGTGATAGTTTCATACGACACTTATGAATAGAGAAATGTTTTGGCATAGTTTCCCGAAGTCTAAAAACTAAGTATATTAATGCGTAAAGAATTAGGAGATTTAAATAAAGATGTGTTGACGATGTTGGATGCCTCCAACAATGACAAGGTCTCCCTAATATGAAGTCCCAATTAGACCTCACACAATTTGGAGTAGGAACCCCAACCGAAAAATAAGTTTGGTTGTCATTATCTTAAAGATTTTCCTTGGTTGCAATAAATGACACGAGAGAAACACATATACTTTCGAGATAAACAAGTAAGTTATCCTTGTGATGTATTCAATTGCAAAGTGTATAACGGTTCTTTCACGAAAAATAAGAGAAAGTGAGTCTTTAAGCGAAAAGTAATAGTACTATCCTAATAAAGATGCACACATATATATGAAAGAATCGTTAGTAATCTTGCGAAATAGTTCTCAAATAAATAACGGTCATGAAAGCAAAAGCCCTAATTCAAAGATGCATACTGAAGCCAACGAAATAGTTCATTTTCATTAGTATGTGTTAACATAAACATACATCACAAACAATGAAATTATAACTTTACAATCATTCACGATATATGCATGAAAATTGTGTCAACTCCAAGATATTCAAATTATAAAGTGAAAGTCCCAAGATACACTATCACAATGATACAACACTAGTTCCAATAGTGGAACATTAATTGACTACCTTCTTCTCAAAAGACTAATATTCTCTCATATGCCTAACTTGAGAAGCCAAGGTGAAAATTCCTTTACTTGAGTTATGAGGGTGTATATATGACAAATGAGATGACTCTCCACCTCCCTTGTGACTCTTGAGCTCCCCTCATGACTTTTGAGCTTCTATGTGACTTTTTGAATTCCTATGAGACCCTTGAGCTTTTATAAGACTCCTCAAATTTTATGTGTTAATGTTAGGCTTCCACACATCTTACATTTGTAGATTTTCATGTAGATTCACAAGCTCATGTAATCTACCAAAACAAGAGACAAGAATCTGCTTCTACTCTTTACATCGGAAGCACATAAATATCGAGAAAAACAATAATCGACAAGAGGAAGAACATCAAAGGCACATAACACAATAAATATCTGAGGAAATCCACAGCTCAAAACCCCACTATTTGTATTGCATTAATCATAAATCCAATATGAGATTACAATGCTTGTTCTCACAACATTCCCAGCACTCAGTAAAATCAATCTGTAGCTCACAAGCAAACTCTTGGCCAGCACTTAGCCAATTCTCTAGCTCTCCAAGCCCCTATTTCCTTGTGCAATTCCTATGGCTGATTATCCCATCTTAAAGGGAAATCAGTGCATCCAAACTGTGCAATCCCTTCAAGGTTTAGTTCATGAATGCATGCGTTATCTATACAACTTAGAAAATGTTAGGTCCCTATAATATTAGTGATTCCCCCATTACTATTGTCATTGTAGCCCTTATTATTATTGTTGGGCCCCTATTGTCCCCATATTGTTATTATTGTGCCCCATATAAGCCCACTATTGTTATTGTTGTGCCCTTAAATTATTACTGTTATGTTGGCTTTGATTATATTGTGACCCCTTAGACTCTTATATATAGAAAGGAGGTTTTGTCATTTGTATCGTCCAATAATTGTTCATTTGTGTAATATAAAGGAGGTTTCCCCCTCGAAGAGGTTGATTTCTAAGGCGCTGATCTTTCTTTTCTATCTTTTGTGAGCGAATTTCATGACATTTGGTATTAGAAATTTGGATTCTAGGGTTTCGCTGCTCCAAACAGATCATCGTGGAATTTTTTCTATAATTTTTTTTTGCAATGTTTCAGAAGCCAAACAAAACCCATTTGAGCTGAAATCATTCTGAATCTTGGATCCGAATTTCAGATTTTATCTCACTATATTTTTAGAGATATGACCTAAGGAAGTTAAGGTTTTTGCAGACTCTCGAATTACATTCCAAACAGGGGACCTTGGGAAAAATGTCATAAATTTCTCTCTGAGCATCAGATTGAAATTTCGTAAGAAGTTACAGAAAGAGAAAGGACTTTAGTTTCCTCTATATATTTTTCAGATTCGAAGGTAAAAAAAGTGACATGTGGCATGTCGTACAAGTTTGCTCTATTGAAAAATTATATAATCAGGTCATTTTGGGAGATTGGTTATAACTCTTTCTTGGAGAATCCAATTTTGATTGAACTAGTGGCATTGGAAAGAGGACTCAGAGGGCTACCGCCAGAAGAAATCTCAGACCTTGGAGATCTGCAATTATAGAGATACAACAAATTCAATATTAGGCTTCTACAAATCGAAAAAAGGTGTGTAGTCTTTTTAAAATTTTGCATAAGTTTGGGTTGAAAAATTAGTTTTAAGTTCAAAGGGCATAGTGAAGCATAATTATCATTAATTGACGCCCCGAAGAAAGAAAATGGAAACACCTAGTAAGCAACCTAAAATCTCTATCATGACTCATGAAGAAGAGGAAGAAATGCAACATGATATATCAAAATTACGAGACCAAGTGCAACAAATTTCAATCTCACAAAAGGTAATAGAAGCTAATATTAACGGTTTAAAGAAAGGTATGGAAGCTAAGATGAATGGCACGGAAGCTAATATGATTGGTGTGCAAGTTAAGATGGATGGCGTGGAAGCTAATATGGATGGCATGGAAGCTAAGATGAATGGCATGGACGCTAAGATGGATGGTATAGAAGAAAAACTGAAAGGCAACATGGAAGATTTGAAGATAGATTTGACTAAGTTGCTACAAGAAATGCTTACTTATGGTGAAAGGGTAGTAAAGTAAACTCATGATGAGAATAAAAGAAATGTTAATCATGATTTCATAGACTCTAACTTTGGATTGAATACCCACCATGTTCCAAAGATCGATATGAGGAAGTTTGATGGCAAGGATCCCATATCATGGATACTAAATATGGAGCAATATTTTGATCTCCATAATGTGAAAAACATACAAAAGGTACACATTGCAACTTTCTATTTGTAACCAAATCAGTTTGTATGGTGTCGATGGCTTTGCTCTCATAAACAAATTGTCACTTGGGCAATTTTTAAAGAATAAATGATAGCACATAATGAGAATACAAAAAGAAACACTTTTTTTAGCCATTTGATAAACCTCAAACAAAAGGGTTCAATGAGGGAGAACATTGAGGACTTCCAAAAATTGAATATAAGGGTAAAGGATATTCCAGAGGAACATAGGATTGATGTGTTCATAGGGACTTTAAAGGATAATATCCAACATGAGGTTCACCTTCGGGAACCTGACTCATTGGAGAAGGCATTCAGGTTGGCAAGAAAAATAGAAAGAAAAAATATGGCAACAAGGAAGCCTACCACTCACAACTATAAGGATGGAAGTGTTGTTTCCCCTAGCCTTCCACAACCTACAAGGTTAATTCCCCAAAAATTGGAAGAAAAAAGAGCAAAAGGGATTTGTTATAGTTGTGATAGCAAATAGACTAAAGGTCATAAGTGTTCCGAGAAGAAATTATTTCACATAGATTGTGAAGAGGAGGAAGAAAAGGAACAAGAAACGTCAAAAGAAGAGGATATACACCAGGAACAAACCCTAAAGGAAGAAGAAATGAATCTGACCATATCTTGTAATGCATTGGCTAGAATTGCCACTCCTCAAACTGTCAATGTAGAAGGACATATCAAGAAGAAAAAGGTAATAGTGTTGATTGATTTGGGAAGTAAAAATAATTTTATTCATTGTAAGATAGCCAAGGAATTGAATTGCTTCCTATAACCAGCACCAGAGTGTCAAGTGATGGTTGCAAGTGTAGGAACCATAAATTTCTCTAGAAAGTGCCATAATATCAAGCTATCCATGGAGAATATGTATTGAATAGCCCAATTCTTTCCATTCCAATGGGTGGTGTTGATATTGTACTAGGAGTCCAATGGCTACAATCCTTGGGTACAATAGCTTTTAATTTTCAAGAACTTTTCATGAAATTTTCTTCAGAAGGAAAGGAAGTTGAATTAAGAGGTATCACAAGGAAACTGAGAAAGATAATCAGCTCTAATGGAATGAAAAAGCTTCTAAATAAATAACAACAAGGTGTAATTGCACAATTATGTTCACTGTGTAGGTTTTAATCCCCAACAGAAATTACCTACATACGAATTCTAAAACACAGAAAATAAACAATGCAAGAGCATAACACATAAAACACATATACACATAGATTTTCCCCAAGATCCCAAAACCGGGACTACCAGCTTGATTTTTCATTATGTTCCTTTCAATGTTACAATACATATATATACATGTCGAAACATCCAATACCATGGACCAAAAACCATCGCACCCAAAATCATGTGCGAAAACCATGCACAAAACCATAGGTAGGTTTTCCCCAACTAATATAGGGTCCAAATTTTTTTTTCCCAACATTCTCCCACTTGTTATTTTCTTTCCACAGGGGGCCACAGGAGAGCTTAGTCATTTATCCAACCCTGCAATGCCCATCGTTTCTCTACACCAAAAGAACTTCTCAGAGCTCACAGATTTTGTCAATATATCTACAGTATTCTTCAAAGTGTCCACCATTTTGTCAATGCATCTGCAGTATTCTTACTAGTCGTGGAAAGAATATAACACAACCCAACATGCTAGAGGTTCCCACATCGAAATAATCTATTTCTTGAGATCTCCAAAAAGTCTTGGACAATCATTCCAAGGTATTTGAGACTCCCAAAGGTCTCCCACCTAATCATGATCATGATCACGCTATTTATTTGATTCCAGGAAGTGTTCCTCCAAACATCAGGCCTTACAGATATCCCTATGCCGAAAAGAGTGAAATTGAACAAATGGTTGCAGAAATCCTAGAGGCTGGTATAATTCAACCTAGTCAATGTTATTTCTCTGCTCCAGTAGTATTGGTGCACAAGAAGGATGGATCATGGCACATGTGTCTAGATTATAGGGAGCTCAACAAGCTCACTATTAAAGATAAACTTCCCATTCCTGTCATTGATGAACTATTGGATGAATTGCATAGATCAATTTACTTCACAAAGTTGGATCTTCGTTCAGGATATTATCAAATCGGAATGAAGACTAAAGACATTCCGAAAACAACATTTAGAACTCATGAGGGTCATTACGAATTTTTGGTCATGCCTTTTGGCCTTACCAATGCACCTTCTACATTTC
>APFE031427154.1:21400-34967 GCA_000404065.3 Pinus taeda
TCTAAGAACCAATCAAGTGCAAGTCAAGAAAATTGGGTGAGAGTTCCAAAGATCAAAAAATAAAAACACTCAAAGGCGATTAATACTCATGCACAATTTACCCCCCCGACGAATGAGGGGAAAATTGTTTTACAAAAACAAAAGCAAAAAGATGCAAAATTGTGAAAAGACTAAGACAAACCTCCAAGTAATGACCAAAGGAAATCAAATTAAGAATTTCTCAAAAAAGAGACTCAAAACACCCATTAACTTAATGAACATTGATGAGATGAAGAATTTGCTGAAAGAAACTCATAAACAAGGCTTTTCAACAGGACACATGCAGAACTGGGTAGACACTACAAGCTAAAAAATAATCTAAACTAAACTGGACGAAAAGATTTTAGGATTTTAAAAAATTTTGACAGGGTCCACAGGCACCCAGTGAAACCAGGTGCGCTACGACTCTGTGCAGTAAAGTAACAGTGCGGACAAGTCCGCACTATAACTCAAACAGAATGTGCAGTCCTCGTAAAAATTTCTAAAAAACAAAAAATCAATCCAGGACCTACAAACTACCCAATCCCACACACATCAAGCAAAAACCAGAAACCAAAAATCAAGTTTCTCAAATGAAAGATAAAGGAAAATTAAACAATCAAATCTCGTCCCCAGTGGAGTCACCAATTTGTTAAGCAGATAAATCGTTCTTGCAGACAAGACCAATCTCCCTAGTATCAATTGATATCTAGCAACAAGCAAATCTGCTTTTCTCCAAACATATTTCGACTCATTAATACCAACTAAGAGGTGTTTTAGACCCTACCTCAAGTCCAACGCTAGTTTGTAGCAGCCTTACTCCAACAGCTTCAAAGAGTATCCTTTTAATAACCTACAAACACAAACAAGCACACATCAAAGAACACCTGCATACATATAAATAATCATGTTCATCATAGTGATGCAAGGAGTCTATGAAATTAAACCCATTAAACACAGCTTATTGAGAAAAATGAAACTGATTGTATTAACTTTGAGAAAGAAGAACTTTACAACCTTGGTGCCTTGATGCTGTACAAGCTCTTCCCAGGGTCCAGGCAGGAATCTCCTCTACTTTGACAAGCCTTACTCTTTCCAAAATGAGATCAAAAGGTATGTGACCTTTCCTCTCAAAAGCTCAATTAGGAAGACTAAGTTCCAAAAGCATATACCCTCAAAAATATTCAGCTTTCAACCTCCTCAGTAACCAGCCCAAAGCTCCATTTTATAGTGCAAGAGAAGTAGGTTATAGGTCCACCATTGAAGGGATAGAGTCCTCCTTCAAGGGGATAAGCTCCTCACATCAAGGGCTTAGCTCCTTAAGGAATAGGATGCATGCACCCTCAAGGAGCGAACTTGCCAGCACAAGATTCCCTCTAGAATCTTCCAGAATTGACTCAAAGTGAGTTTTTAAGAATAAATTTGTGCCTTTTTAACTTTTATAGTGGTTCGCACTCATAAATGCAGATACAGAGCGGTCAGGTGTGCAGGGGACATGACCAATGGGTGCGGTACCACAGGTAATGGTAAGAGAAAGTGCGAAACTAGAGTTTTAGAGGTGTATAAGGTCTTTCTTTCATTTTCAAAGCTTGATATGTAGAGTTGAGGTTTAAGACTTGCAAATGAGGTATGCATGAGTGTTGATAGACTTATATTGATTACAGAAAGTCATGGTGACAATTTTTCGTGTAACAGCTCGAGGTCCTGCCTTAAGTCCTATGCCTTCGTCGATGTTGATCTATCGATTTCAGTGATCACACTATTGCATTAGACCAATCCTTATGTTATATCTCATGTTTGACTCCAACCCGATATGTCGGGGATCGACGATCAGGGGTTTCTCTTCCACCTCCGTTTAAGTCCTCCGCTCACCCTTCTGACGCGATTTGCCTCTATTGGTATTTTTTCCATTTTTCAAGATTTTGCTTATTTTTTCGAAGGATAAAGGGCAACTTCTTTCTGTGATAACTTATGCATCCTAAGTCTATTTTTTCCCATTCAAGTTGCAGTAAATTTAGGAGGAAAAGATCTCTGCAATGGGGCTATTTCCAGGAACTTCCTTGGACTTTCATTTTCCTCTGTGAGGAACACTTAGACTTAGGAGTCTATCCAAAATCCATTTTGGATCACTATATATAGGAGTCTAAAGGGCCATAAGATAATCATAAACGACATAAAAATAATAATGTAAGGGCACAACAATAACAATAGTGTGCTTCTATGGGGCACAATAATAAAAATATGAGACTACATAGGCCCAACAATATAATAAGAGGGTTGCACTAATAATAATAAGGGGTTACACTAGTAGTATAGGGACCTAACACGCATAAGAAATAATTATTCGAATAAGGTAAGGAAAGATTGGAGAAGAAAGAACTTGAAATCATTACAACAAGGGTGGCATTAGAGGGCCACATGTTGGGAGCTCCATCTAGAGTTGCATAGAATACCTACAAAGAAACTAGTTAGTGCAATAGTTCAATAAGAGAATCAATTACAAGAAGAAGACCCATTCACCTTGCTGAGTGAGAGATGGTGGAATGTGAACAGTTTTTGAGCATGAACACATTTATGAATCACATGTTGCAAAAATATTTATAAAAGTGGTGAAGTGTTTTCCATCACTTATGAAAGAAACATGGTGATATTTTGGCATTTTAGTTGATAGCTTGGGATATGGTTTATGTTATGATTATAATGTAAAATTGACCATGATTGTGTCATAAACTCTTGGTAACTATGGGGGTTTTCTTGGGTCATGTTTTTTTTTGTAATTAAACATATATTAGCAAGATGGGCTTGTGTATGATATAGGTGTTGACTTAATCATTCCATGTTTTAATGTATAAAGGTGAAGGAAAGGAAAGGTGGCATGTGAGAGGAATCTATTATGCAGATCGAAGTTGTAGTCATGTTTATGCTTTTGGAGGATGGAAACCTCCTCAATGGGAAGGAATGATCGATATGGCTCTAGAGAGGCAAAAAAATCAAAGTTCTTGTATTTCATCGGTACTAGGGAAAAAACAATGAGATTGTCACATTGATTCCAATGGTGAAAATGACACTCAAATCCGACTTCGTATGCACAAGTTATTGGTAGTCAAAGTAAAAGTCAAAAGGAGCAATACTTTTGTCACAAACTAAATTTGGGGGCTCACTAAATCTAGTAGTATAGATAAATATCACAACATTTTCTAAAATTGGCAGTAGCTAACTGAGTGACATTTTGGCACTTTGCAATGAATAGAAATGCTCAAATTGTCACTTCTTTAATTTTTCTATTGACCCCAACAAAATATGACGAGACAACTTATATTGTTTAATAAATAAAAAATAAAAAAATGGAGCAGTGCGACAGATCTACCCACACCCTATAGTGTCCATATATATGTACTAATATAATGAGCGAATGGCCTAATGACCATACAATAGCATATCAGGGGACCATCAAGAGAATAAACCCACTTGGCTAGCTTGTTGGCCAGCCTCATGGGAAACCCCATTTACCAACCGTCACTTATTTTAAAATAGAAAAAACCATCGGTCCAAAATTAACTACAAAGGAATACCAAATATGGGGATGTCACGAAGTTGGAACCCAGGCCTGCCTTACCCAATTTTAAATGCGCTATCAATGGCCTTACGGGCCCATGTTGAAATTAACTCCACCACACAATATTAAAACTTGAATTTTTCCATTCGAATAGTAAGGAAGAGGTGGGCATAGAGATCGAGGCAGTGGAAACTGGAGTTGGGAACAATGTGGCATTTAGATTGAGGAAGGTATGTTCTAGGAGAGTATTCATTGGAATATTCCAAAGGAATATTCCTTATGAGGAATCTTTGAGGAATATTTAGATTCCATGGAGGCCAAATTTTGATAGTGTCAGAAATATGCCATGTTTATACTCATCCTAACCAAATTTTCACTAGGAGTCTGATGGTGTAGTCCATTTCTTCATCTGAGTAGTTTATTTTCTACTTGTGTCGAGAAGATAATCTTGTGATGAATATAAAAGATTCTCGGGGAGCCCAGATTTGACCATGGAAGGAAGGGGTCATGTTTATACTCAAATTTAATATTTTTTTGCCAAGAATCTCATGGTACAGATGATTTTATGATCCAAGCATCCATTTCCAGCCCATCCCTAGATTTCGAGGTATAACATGTATTTTGGTTATGTATTCTTTTGATTTTGTTGTTGATGAATGAAAAGGCCTCCCCACGTTGAGAAGGGTCCACAGTCGTAGTCCACATTAGATGAACTTTGTTATCAAGTTTTTTGTGTTCCTTATCTTTATGGTTGCCTTTAATTTCCCTCTTCTTTAAAGTGCATGTACATGTGGTTTTCATTCTCTTTTTACATGTAATTATGAATACATCAATGAATAAAGGGATCTCGGATAAGTTGTGATGATTAAGAAGGCACTAGATTAAAAGTGGATGGATGGATAAATTTAAGAAACCTAATTTAGGGAAGCCATAAAATAATACTCTTAATATTTAAGAGGTCCATTTTCATTAGTTTTGTTCATTTTCCGCAAACCTCAGTAGCATTAACAATATCGCTACAATTCCATCATTTAAAAAAAAAGTGTTTATTCGTATTTCTTATGGTTATTTATGGCAAAAACAAAGTGATTATGTGGATCTCCAACTAATATTTCTAACTACACTTTTTTTGAATGTGGTGGTTCAATGAAGTTTTTCATAAAGTAAAACTTTAATGGACCACTACGTTAAAGGAAAGTCTAGTTAGAAACATTGTTTGGAGCTTCACAATTTGAAAATTAATTTCACTTCATTTTATCTGTAATTAACCATAATAGGTACAAATATACTCATTTGTTTATTAGCAATGGTAGAGTGGAAAATACATTTTTATTGCTACTAAAGTAATGCAAAAAATAAACAATATGAATTATATTAGAGCTCTTAAATACTAAGTGTGTTGTTTAATGGTTTGCCCAAATTAAGATTTACAAATTTAAACATTCATACACTTTTAATCTAGTCTCTATCTGATTTTCACAACTTTTCCAAAACCTGTTATCAATGTCATTAGGTGAATTAACCATATTGGACCAATCATGGGTTTATGAAAGGTATGCAAGATGCCAATCTAGACTATGATGAATGTATTGCTCTCAATGGAAGCCCTTCTAACATACGAAATCTAGATTATCATGGAAATTATACTCAACAAAGATGATGTTTGGGTGGATAACATTTGTTAATAGTGATTTAGCCTGAAGATAATTTTTTTAAAAATAATTT
The DNA here is from genome assembly GCA_000404065.3 of Pinus taeda. Taxonomy (NCBI): domain Eukaryota; kingdom Viridiplantae; phylum Streptophyta; class Pinopsida; order Pinales; family Pinaceae; genus Pinus; species Pinus taeda. The sequence goes on from APFE031427154.1 coordinate 26,700, forward strand.
GACTAATTAAAATTAAGATTATAATGATTGTTACTAGGTTATAGAGAGATTTTGAACCCAAAAATTTATTCAAATTTTATAACATTAGCTTGTTTGTAATAATTTTTTTTTTAAATAATTTTAAATGAAACATAAACTATATTGAATTAACTAAATATTTTCAATACTCATTAACTACAAAATCTACTATAATTGATTAATTACTTTTCCCCTAAAGTGTTTCAAAACAAACTATCATAAAATTGTATTGTTAACATCATTTTAAATGGTTTTTCCACTAGAAATATATGTTTTTTAGGCTTGAATATTAATGCTATGAAACTATTAATAGAAATTGAGCACATTTAATTTTGATTTTCAAATTTAAGTTATAGGAACTAGGCTACTTTACAACATTTCTTATCAATTTAGTGTTTCTCAATGAATAGACATATGGTTTTCGTTCCCCATTAATTGTAAAGTAGATATATAAGTTGAACATATCAACTGATTATACCATTGAATGAAATTGATTTTCATGTTTCTCTCTCATTCTATATATTTGTCTAATAAAATAAAATTTGATGAGTTTCGTAAGTTTCTAGATAATTTTATTACTATTTTATATACTAAAACTTAATTTAGTTTGATTGTAGATTCTAGTGCAGATAGAAAAGAGTGATATCGAAAGCAAATTGATCTCACCCATATCTATCTAGAAATTTAAAATTGAAAAAAAAAATATGGAAGCTTACAAATTCCTTTATCATTAACCTACCAATAATTGATGGTAGCTAAGAAGTGTCATTAGCCTTAACCATTGGGTGATCATAGAATCTGACTTGTGATTCACAATTTCTAAACAAACTGATTTGAGAAAAAATGACAAATTTGATGATGAAGGGAATGACCTTTGATGAAACATCAGGTGGACATGGATAAAGAGATATTTTTAGGACCCTATAATACTAGTGTATCCCCCATAGTGATTTTTGTGCCCATGTAGCCTTCATATTGTTATTGTTGTACCCTATAATAGCCCACTATTACTATTATTGTGCCCTTACATTATTATTATTATGTAGGTTCTAATTATATTGTGACCCCTTAGACCCCTATATATACAAAGTTAGCCTTGTCATTTGTATCATCCAAAAATTATTCATTTATGTAATGTAAAGGAGGTTTCCCCCTTGAAGAGGATAATTTTTAAGTCGTTGATCTATCTATTTATGAGTTGGTTGCATAACATTTGGTATCAGAGCTTTGGGTTCTACGATGCTTCAAAAGTGAAAACTGAAACCACGTGGAGCTGAAATATTATTGAAACTCGTGTCTAAATTTCATATATTTTCTCGCTATATTTTTGAATATATAGTCCAAGGAAGTTAGGGTTTTTGCAGGTTCCAAAATTCCATCTCAAACATGTGACCTTGGGAAAATCGTCATAACTTTGTATTTGAGCATAAGATTGAAATTTTGTAAAAAGTGATAGAAAGAGGATGAAATTTCGTTTTTTGGATATCATTTTCAGGGTCGAAGGTCAAAACAATGACATGTGGCACTCTGTACATGTTTGCTCTAATGAACTAGTCTATAATCTGGTCATCATGGGAGATTGGACATAATTATTTCTTGAAGTATCAAATCTCAATCAAATTTACGGGGTTGGAAAGAGCACTCAGAGTGTTACCATAGAATGAAATTGCATACCTTGGAGATCTAAAATTACAGATATATAATATATCCAATATCGATTTCTTACAAAGAAAGAAAAAGGTGTGTATTTTTAAAAAAAATTGCATAAGTTTTGTTTGGAAATTAGTTTGAGATGATTCAAAGGGAATAGTGAAGCATACATATCATTAATTGACGACCTGAAGAAATAAAATGGAAACACCTAGTAAGCAACCTGAAATCTCTACTATGACACATGAAGAAGATGAAGAAATGCTACATGATATATCGAAATTACGTGACTAAGTGAAACAAATTCCACTCTCACAAAAAGTAAGAGAAGCTAAGATTTATGGTTTGAAGAATGGCATGGAAGCTAAGATAGATGGTATAAAAAGGTACATGGGAGTTTTGAATGATAGATTAAAATCAAACATTGAAGTAATGATGCATGTCAAGGTACAAGGGTTGAAGGAAGGTTTGGAAACGTTGCTAGAAGAAAGGTGTCCCAGTGGTGATAAGGCGATCCATGAAAATCATGACGAAGATGAAAGAAATATCAATTATGATTTTAGAGACTCTAATGTGGGGTCTAAGAACCACCAAATTCCAAATATAGATATGTGGAAGTTTAACGGTAAGGATCCGGTAACTTAGATAATATAGACGGAGCAATATTTTGATCTACATGATGTGCAACCCTCACAAAAGGCACATATTTCATCCTTATATTTAGAACCCAATCATTTTTTGGTATATATGGATTTTCTCTCGTAAACCACTTGTCACCTGGTTAATTTTTATGGAGGAAGTGATAACACATTATGAAGACACAAAGAGAAACACCTTCTTTAGCCAATTGATAAATCTCAAACAAAAGGGTTAAATAGCGGAGCACATTGAAGACTTCCAAAAATTGAATATTAGGGTAACGAATATTCCAAAAGAGCGTAGGATTGATTTCTACGTAAGGACTTTAAAGGATAACAACCAACATGAGGTTTTCCTTTGGGAACCTAATTCATTGGAGAGGGCATTTAGGGTGGTAAGAAAAGTTGAAAGGAAAATTATGGCAACAAGGAAGTCTACTGCTCACAACTATAAAGATGGAAGTTTTGTTGCTCCTAGTCTTCCACAACCTATAAGGTTGACACCACAATCATTGGAGAAAAAAAGAGAAAAAGGGAATTTTTATATTTGTGATATAAAATACGTTATAGGTCATAAGTTTCCTAAGAAGAAATTATTTTGCATAAATTTTGAAGAGGAGGAAGAAAATGAATAAGAAACGTCAAAAGAGGAGGATATACACTACCTACCAACCCCAGAGAAAGAAGAAATGAATTTGACCATATATTATAATTCATTGGCAGGAATTACCACTCAAACTCTCAAGATAGAAGCATATATCAAGAAGAAAAAGGTAATAGTGTTAATTGATTCAGGTAGTACCCATAATTTTATTCATTATAAGATAACCAAGGAATATAATTGTTTCCTATATCCAACACCAGAGTGTCAAGTGATGTTTGCAAATGGAGGAACTATAAATTGCTTTAGAAAGTGCCATAATATCAAGCTAACCATGGGGGGATATGTGTTGAATAGTCCAATGATTTCCATTCCAATGGATGGTGTTTATGTTGTACTAGGAGTCCAATGGTTACAATTTTTGGGAACAATAACTTTCAATTTTCAAGAAACTTTCTTGAATATTTTTTGGGAAGGAAAGGAAGTTGAATGAAGGGGTATCAAACAAAGACTAGGAAAGATAATTATCTCTCATGGCATGAATAATATTTTCAATAAATAACAACAAGAGTGTAATTGTACAATTATGCTCACTGGGGGGTTCAAATATTGAACTCATCTATTTCTCGAGATATCTAAAAGTTCTTAGACAATCATTCCAAGGTGTTTGAGACTCCCAAAGTCATCCCACCTATTCACAATCAGGATCATGCAATTCTCTTGATTCTAGGAAGTGGTCCTCCAAACATCAAACCTTAAAGATGTCCTTATGCCCAAAAGAGTGAATTTGAATGTATGGTTGCAGAAATTCTAGAGGCTAATATAATTCAACCTAGTCAAAGTTATTTCTCTGCTCTAGTAGTATTGGTTCAAAAGAAGGATGGATCATGGCGTATGTGTCCAGATTATAGGGAGATCAACAAGATCACTATTAGAGATAAATTTCCCATTCCCGTCATTAATGAATTGTTAGATAAATTACATGGAGATATTTACTTCACCAAGTTGGATCTTCGCTCAGGTTATCATCAAATTAGAATGAAGACATTCTGAAAACAATATTTAGAAATCATGAGGGTCATTATGATTTCTTGGTAATGCCTTTTGGCCTTACGAATTTACCTTCCACATTTCAACGCTTGATGAATTCCATTTTCAAACCCTTCCTTATAAAATTTGTGTTAATATTTCTACTAATATACTAATCTATAGCATGTCTTGGAAGGACCATGTTGAACATGTTGATAGGGAGCTCAAACTATTGGTGGAGAAATAATTATATGAAAAAAAATCCAAATTTTTATTTGGAGTACAAGTGGTGGAATATTTAGGTCATATTGTATCAAATGAATGTGTTAAGGTAGACGCTAACAAAATTACAGTCATCCCCACAACCATAAAGCATATTCAAGGATTTCTCAAGGTGACAAGATATTATTACAAGTTTGTTAAGAATTATGGGAAAATAGTGGCACTTATAACATCATTATTGAATAAAGATGCATTTTATTTTACTCTAGAAGCAACAAAGGCCTTTGAACATGTTCAAGAGGAAATGTGCCAAGCAATAGTCTTATCTATGCCAGACTTGACAATTTTTTTTTTATTGTGGAATGTGATGCTTTAGGAAATGTAATTGGTGTTGCTTAAATGCAAGAATGAAGACCCATTTATTTTTAAAGACGTCCAATCAAAGGCAAGTATTTATAAAAACCTATTTACAACAAGGAAATGTTGGCAATACTACATGCACTAAAGCAATGACGGTCGACCTTACTTAATGGGAATGCACTTCAAGGTAAATACATATCATGATAGTCTTAAATACTTTTTGGAAAAAATATTATCTTCAAAAGAGCAAAAAGAATGGGTGACAAAGATGTTGGGTTATGACTTTGAAATCATCTACCAAAAAGGGAAGCAAAATGTTGTTGCAGATACACTCTCAATAAAGCATGAGTATGTGGAAGCATTTCTTTGTTCCAGTTCTATTATCCAACCTGAGTGGATAACCAAAGCAAGGGATGAATGAAAGAATGATGAAGAGGTGTGGTCACTCATTCAAAATTTGGAGAATTATCCAAGTATATCTGATACATTTAGCTGGAAAAATGATTCATTATGGTACAAATATTGCTTATATCATTGTAAGAATTCCCAACTCAAACAAAATATTCTTTTGGATTGTACACCTCTTCTTTAGCAGGGAGCTCAAGATTTTTAAAAATTTACCATAGGGTCAAGAAGGAATATTTTTGGGATGGCCTTAAATCTAATATTCAGAAATTGTGGTAGAATGTTTGGGTTTCCAACAAAATAAAGTTGAGACAGTTAAGACCCTGAGTCTATTACAATCTTTAGCCATTCCAAGTTAGCATTGGGAAGAGGTACCAATGGATTTTATCAGAGGTTTACCCATGTTTGAAGGAAAGAGTGTCATCATGTTGGTAGTTGATAGAATTACCATGTATGCACACTTTTGTGCATTATCTCATTCGTTTAAAGCCAACAAAGTTGCTACTGTATTTATGGAAACAATTCAAAAGCTTCATTGAAATTGAAAGATTATAGTAAGTGATAGGGATCCCATTATCACTTGAACTTTTGGAAGGAATTATTTTTTTGCCTTGGTAGTCAATTATCACATAGCTCATATTATCATCCCCAATCTGATGGGAAAACTAAGATAGCAATTTTTTTTTTGGAAGGACATCTTCTTTGCTTTTTATCTGACAAACAAACACAATGGGTCAATTAGTTACCTCTATCTGAATGGTGATATAACATTTACTTCCATACTGCAGTAAAAATGATCCCATTTATGGAACTTTATGGATATGATCCACCATACATCACATCATCATTAAGAGAAAATTATAAGGTTCAAGCAGTGGAATATCACATTAAGCATCAACAACAATTTCTCCAACTCTTAAAGTATAACCTCACTCTGGCGTAAAATCGAATGAAACAACTTAATATCAATACCGCAGTGAAAGAAGTTTTGATGTAGTTGAATAGGTATTTTTACGGCTGCAGCCATACAAACAAATGTCTCTCAAGAAAGCTAAGAAGAATGATAAATTATCACCCAAGTAATACAGTCCTTACAAGGTGTTGCAAAAGATTGATATTATGGCATACAAATTGGAGTTGCCTACATCTTATTGAGTAGAACTAGTTTTCCATGTTTCATGCTTAAAGAAGGCTATAGGTGACAAGCTTCCAATTCAGGCAGTGTTTCCAGAACTTGACAAAGAAGGAAAAATCATATTTGAGCCTGAAGTAGTCATGGAAACAAGAACCTGATAGCTATGAAATCCATCAATTTCAGAGTATCTCATTAAATGGAAGAACTTACCTGATGAAGATTCCACATGGGAGGATGAGAATTGTATACAAAAGCATCCAAAACTATTCAAGCATTGAGGAAAACACCTTTTTCAGGGACAGGGGCATGTTTTGTCACTATAATACTAGTGTACCCCCTTATTGATATTGTTGTGCCCATGTAGCCCCCATATTGTTATTGTTGTACCCCATAGAAGGCCACTATTGTTACTATTGTGCCCTTACATTAGTATTGTTATGTGGGCTTTGATTATACTATGACCCCTTAGACCCCTATATATACAAAGAATGTATTGTCATTTGTATTATCCAAATGTAGTTCATTTATGTAATGTAAAGGAGGTTTTCCCATCGAAGAGGGTAACATTTAAGTCATCAATCTATCTATTTGTGAGCCGGTTGCGTAACAAATAGTGACTGAGTAGAATGGTAAAGAAAATAATAAAAACAACGATGGAAAAAAAGAAACTGTGGTGAAGAAAAGAAACAAATCTCTAAAAAATAAATTTGAATTGCAAAATGAAAAAGCCCTAAAAAATACTCTAAAACCCTAATCGAGAAGTAAGAAAGACATCGGTAAAATATTGTAACACTTGCAAAAAAGTTTATAGATTAAAATGGAGGGAAACCATTCTTTGCATATTTATAGATGAATGGAAGTAGTCAACCTATGTATGTCAATTAGAGGTTGAGCAATGGGTGATTTAGTCAGCAATCGGTGTGCGATTGGCAACTCGAAGAGTCTTCCTTCAGATGGAAATGAAATAGGAATATGAATGCCATAATAGTTTCCTACCTCTATAATTCAGGCAAGAAACTCATTGAGGAGAAGCCCATGGAAGAATAGGCATAGGAAAATAATTGAATTTGAATGATTTTTTCAATAGTATGGTTCTCCTGCACACATTGTTCCATGTTCCTTTGTTGGTTGAGTTGTTTTCTCACATTGTAAAGAGATGACTCAATTATGTTACCCGTTTTCTTGTTTTCTATGCCTTTGAATGACGACAACAATGCAAGATGTAGAGGGTTCACTTAACCATGGGTGGACTTACAATTGACCTGTGGAGTGTACCTTGTGTTTGACCTCTATAATGATGTGAGTTATTGATTTGCATATGGTTATATGATAGTGTTGTTCTCAACAATCACCCAAAATTGTGGCTAAGGATGGAAACACACTATTCAAGCTAAGTGTTAAATATAAATCTCAACCTATAGCTGTGACGACTACAGACCTGTAAATACTAAATTTCGAGTTCCAAATAAAAAAATAAATTTATTTATGAGAGGCATTTATTGTAAATGGATATTAAATAAACAATTTTGTTGTAGAAGAGTGCTCCACTCTTGTTGTGTAATATCCCTATAAACCAGTGATATGTTGGCATGGGAAACGATATTATTTAATTACCATGTTGTTGGAATCCAGAGGCACAACATAATCAAATAAACGCACAGCAGAATAAATCAATCACATAAAACACAAGAGTTTAACGTGGTTCACCCAACCAATCTGGGCTACGTCCACCAAACATAGGCATCAGGAATTTATTAATCAAAACAGGAGATTACATCATGAAATCCTCACAAAACTCTCACACTCTTAGCAAACCATCCGAATGGTTGCCTGTTATATAGCATAGAGAATCTAATAGCCTCATTAACTCACTCACATCAAATATAGGAGGCATTAACTTCCTCCCAACAACCTGGAGCTAATCTAGGAACTGAATTTCTATTGTTGTCATCAGCTGAGATTTTTCCTATTTTGCTCCAAACAGAAAATATCAACAATCTCCACCTTGAAAACAATTAGCCTGATGCCCTGTTATTATTATTTTATCTTTTCTGCAAGCCAAGAGAAGCCAAACACCAGCGTAGCTTCTCCAACAAAAATGGTTTCATGAACATGTCTGAACAATTCTCCTTTGTATGCACCTTTTCAAGAGAGACTCCCCTTTCAGTGATAACCTGTCTTACAAAATGGTACTTAATTGGAATATGCTT
>APFE031427164.1:0-14563 GCA_000404065.3 Pinus taeda
AAAAAGCAATATTATGGAAAGACTAGATCGAATTCTGGTGAATGTAACCCTTCTACCCACCTTCTCTGATATTCATGCCTCCATTTTACCCTTCGCATCCTCAGACCATTACCCCACCACATTGACCCTCAAATCCCATTGCTCTCTGGCCCCTCTTCCCTTCAAATACAATTCTCTATGGAATGACATTGCGGCAGCCAAAGAACTGATTCAACAAACCTGGTGACAACACATTAAAGGCTCTCCAAGTTTCATTTGGGAAAGCAAACTCAGAAATGTCAAACATGCTCTTAAGGATTGGGCAAAAATTCACTACAAAGAGCCGGAAACGAGGAAAAGAGAATCAAAAGCAAAGATTGAATAACTCCATCACACAATGGAAAAGCAAGAATACCAACAGGTAGATAAGAATCAAGAAGAAAACCTCTACAGTCAGCTTTATAGCATCAGAAGAGAAGAGGAGCAGAAATGGTGGATTAAATCGAGACAACTATGGTTGAAGGGCGGGGACAGGAACACGACTTTCTTCCACAAGCAAGCCACAGTTTGAAAAATTAGAAATAGCATAACATCTATTACAGATAGCAAAGGCAATCAGCAAAATAGTCAAGCTGCCATCAAATAAGTTGCTACAAAACACTTTAAAGACTTACTAACTGAAAAAGGAGAAAAAGAAGACTATGCAGATCTTTTACAGCATCTACCAAATAAGATCACTGCAGAAATAAATGAAATCCTGAACAAAGAGATCGAGGAAGAAGAAATCAAAGGAGCCATCTGGGCCCTTCAGCCAGACAAAGCACCAGGACTAGATGTCTTCCCAATCTTCTTCTATAGAGAGCATTAGGAAACTGTTAAAAAAGACCTCATCAAATTAGTGAAATGGATTCAGCGGAAAAATAAAATGGGAGGTTATACAAACTCAACCCATCTAGCCCTCATCCCCAAGGAGAACCGACCCTCCAACTTCTCTCGTTTTCGCCCAATATCCCTTTGCAATTCCTCTTATAAGATCTTTACTAAAATCCTTACAGCCCGCCTCAAGCCTTTGTTACCAATGCTCATATCTGAAAATCAAGGTGGCTTCATGGAAAATAGGCAAATATCAGATTCCATCCTCCTAGTCCAAGAAGCTATTCACTCTAGCCATACTATGAATGAAAAGGGATTCATCCTGAAGTTAGATTTGGCGAACGCCTTTGATAGGGTCAGGCATTCCTTTCTATTTGCTGCTCTTCAAAAAATGGGCTTTTCTTCTCCATTCCTTGATCTCATTAGAGCTTACATCACTGGACCTTGGATAGCCCCCCTTGTTAATGGCAGGCCTGGACCTGCTTTCCAATCTTCAAGAGGATTGAGGCAAGGTTGTCCTCTTTCCCCCTACCTATTTATCCTGATGGTTGAATCCTTTAGTTGTGCCCTTGATCACAAGCAGTGGGCTGGTCTCATCATTGGCGTCAAATATGAAGACGGAGTCAAAAACATCAACCATTCCCAATTTGTTGATGACACCTTGCTAATAGGAGGAGTGTCTGCAATTATAGCTTGAAGATTCAAAGCTCTTTTGGACAAATACATGAGATATTCTGGAGGCATGATAAATCATCTAAAAAGTTGCATATATGGCTAGCATGCCTCGACCCAAACTCTTCAAAGCATAGCCATCATCTTTTGGGTGCCTTGCAAACTAAATTGGGATCATTTCAGCTATTTGGGAATGCCAGTGAGTATAGGTTCCACAAAAGCTGAAATCTGGGATACAACTCTTGATAAATTAAAAAGAAAAGTTTAGCAATGGGGATCCACTTGGCTTAATTCGGCCGGTTGATTAGTTCTCCTCAAATCTGGTCTCTCCTCTCTCCCTCATTATCAGTTCACTCTTAGACAGGCCCCAGCCACTTTTCACCATAAAATGGAAAGTATCCTCAAGAATTTCCTCTGGCAGGGAGGGAAAAATGACAAAAAAAAAATTAACTTGGTAAGCTGGAAAGAAGTTATCCAACGCCAGGAAAGAGGAGGACTTGGAATCAAATCTCCCAAGCTTACAAACTTAGCCTTTGGAGACAAGATAATATGGAGATTAATTAATGAACAACAAGCTTGGTGGAAAAGAGTTCTTGAAGCCAAATATCTCAGCAACCCAAGGCAGCAGCTTCTAGAAAATGAAATACCCGCCAGAAGTAGCACAAGAGTTTGGAAACTTTGTAAAAAAATTATCCCCTTCATGGCACAAAATATCTCTAAGGTCCCCAAGGATGGCAACAAAATCAACATTGGAGTAGACAAAATTATGGGGAACCAGCGAATTGGCAGCTAGCCAGGTATGGATCAAATCCTCATTTTCCTTCAAAGCAAAGGAATACATTATTTGGATCAAATTTCTCAATGGGACATAAATACTCAGGCATGGAAGGGATGGAGTTTCCCACCCATCCCTAGAAATCTCAAAGAGAGCATCGACAATCTTCAGATCCACCTTCACAACATTGCTCCAATCATTAAAAATGGCATTGATGGCTTCAGATGGGACCCCACAGGTTCTAGTTACTCAATTAAAGCTGGCCACCAGTATTTGTGTAGTAGGGACTATCTTGCTCCTCCTTAGATGTATTGGAAAACGGTATGGAAGTTTAAGGCCATCCCCAAAGTTAAATTTTTCATATGGACCCTCCTAAAAGGAAAAATCCTTACCTCAGATAATTTGCAAAAGAGGGGTATTGTTGGGCCCTCCCAATGCCCAAATTGTCAAGGAGCAGAAGAAACTGTCCAACATCTTTTCAATTCTTGCCCCTTTGCAATCTCTTGTTGGAATGGTATCTCCCCTATTGACCCTCTCATCTAGGACTCTCAGTATTCCATAGGTGAAGTCTTAAGCAAATGGAAGAGGAGCTACCCCTAGCAGCACAAGAAAAACAACCTCACTAAGAGGGTGTGGGATGCTCTCCCCTATGCCCTCCTATGGAAAATTTGGCTCACTAGGAATTGTAAGATTTTTAGAGATCAGGAGACCTTAACCAGGCAATTATGCAACAAAGCTAAAAGTCTAGCGATAGAAACCATTGTTGCTAAGAATACAAAGAAAATTGATACTGGCAGCCTTTGTGTAGAAGAAAGAGACTTTATCAGCAGCTTGATTGGCAACAACAGGGGCCTTCCAACTGCAAACATCTACAAAAACCCTTCCAACATTCCCAGTCACAGTTGGAAAATCAGAATTAATCAGGATGAATTTTCAGAATGGCTTCGAAACAACAACTCTCACTCCCTCTTCTTTGATGGAGCCTCCAAATCAAATTCGGGAGCGGCAGGGGCGGGGCGAGTAATTTACAATCCCATCGGAGACCCCATAGTATCCTTTGAGTGGGGATTGGGAAATCTATCTAACAATAGAGCAGAAGCGTTGGCACTTTATCAAAGCCTTATCCAGCTCCAAAAACTTGGTATCAGGAATGCGATGGTCTTTGGAGCCTCTGCTATCATTATCAGCCTTATGAACAACAAGCGTAAAGCCTCCAATATTTTCATTCAACAAACTATAAGCAAATGTCAAGCCTTAATCTGCCAAAATTGGAACATTCGATTCTTCCATATTCTTTGCGCCATCAACAAAGAAGCAGATAAATTTGCTAGTCAAGTATGCAACAGATCTAAAGGGAATATCCTTTGCACTAATGTGGATCATTATCAACACCTACCCTGATTTTCCTCATGATTTTTGGCAATTCGCTCAAGTTTGACCCTTACAATAACTTCAAGGAGTATCTTGACAAAATCCAATACAATCCCCATGCTGTCAATTCACTGCCATTGAATTTCTTGCCTCATAATCCTACAGCCTTGTTTGCTCTCTCGATATCGGGTCACCCTCGTGATCTCCGTGATCCCTGCCCCCTTCATTGCGTGAACTTGTCTTTCCCGATTTGTGGCCCACTCCCCTTAAATCTTCTTCCCCTTTCGCATCTCAGTATTAGTGTGCCAAGACCTCTTCTCCTTGTCTTCTTGCTTATCAGAGAGTTTTCAATAGCCTCTGAGATCTTCCTTCATCGTAGCTACTCCTCAACTCTTGCTTCTTGTGCCTCTTGCAGCGCCAGTCCCCCTCGTCTTTATTCTTCATCCCGGAATAATCGTCTCTGCCTCCCTGTATCACTGATCACTGTTTGCTTCGATCCCTTCTCCTTTCTAATCGCATAATCCGCTCCTCCTGATTGTCGCTAGTTATTGCTTCCTATTCTGCCAATCTTCAATCCACTTTTTATTCTAGTGCTCCCCCTCTTGCATTACAAATATCAACAGTTGAGGGCCGAAACTCCTGCATTAAATAATAGTCTTCTGTCCATTAGTAAGCTTTCAGTTGCCTCTGCTATCTCCTTTTTCTCCAACTACTCATCCGCTCCCTCTATTCATGCTCCATGTAGTGGAAGTCTCCCTCGCTCTCCTCTCTTTCCCCTGAACGCTTATCTCTCCCCCTCCCCTGTTTTGCTTATCATTTGTCCTAGCTCCATCGCTGTTTTAATTGCTAGAACTGTTACTTATCGTCGTATTAGGTTCCTGCCTCCCACGCATCAACAGGACAGTACTAAGGAACCAAGGATGACTTGGAGTGAAGATTGTCTTCATTGTCGGGACCTCCAGGCAGAGCTGGAGCAGATCAGAGTGCACCAAAGAGTTCTGGATGCGAAAATTGAATCAACCGCTCGGATGACCAATGAAAAATACAAAGTTGATCTTAATCTTTTTCTCCATAGGGTCTCCTCCTTGCAGGAGCAGTTCAACGACCTATCCAATCGATGCGCCCACGCTCGAGAGTCAGTTGAAATTCTCAAATACATGCTAGAGAAGTGCAATGTGCCTAGCACCAGCTCTTCCAGCTTCAAAAATGCCGAAGTGGACAGTAAACCGGATGAGTCAACATTGCGCCAGATTAACCACATCAATATAGACTAGGATGTATTGCAAAGTCTGTCTTCTTTTATTTCAGTTTGTCAGAATCTACACTTGCATTTGTTTCTTTCAAGTCAGAAATGACAATAGCTTAGGGGAATTTTGTAACTCAATCCGTCTCCAAGCTCAGCCTACGAGCTTCGATCATGTAACTCATGAACTTACTCTCCCAAATCTTTTTGGAATATAATCAACAACCGACTATGTTAAAAAAAAAATGGTTATATTCCCTAGATCTATTAATATTTGTTAACATTTTTCTCATTATGATTGTTTATAACCGTAGATTTATTTTAACTCAAATTTGATTAACATGTTACTTAAAATAACACAAAATTCAAAGTATTAAAATAATAGTTCTAAATTTTATTGAACTTCAAAACATTATAAAATATAATGATATCCACCCTAAGATAACTATTTATCTAATTATATTAAATAATTTAATACTAGTCAAAACTACCATTTTTGGATCTAGTTAATAGAATCGTTTGTCTAATCTAGGTCTAATATACCCGTTTTATCCTGCATCCCTATTTATCATGTAGTCATGAATTCATTCATAACTGTGTCCGCGGGATGAGGTGATGTCAATGTACGGTTGGGCCGCGAGTGAAAACCACACTCGTTGGTTCAAAAGGCGTCAACAAATACATTTCATGTGCAGTCGCCCGTATTATCATGACCATGATTTGGTTCATAACTTTGTCCGGATGATAAACCACACTGATTGGTTCAAAATGTGTCAACAAAATACATTTCATGTGATTTACTCGAAATTTTTTTTTTTTCTCAGTAAAATATATATAATTATTTATTGTAATTTATTTTTAAATATTATTTAAAGAATAATAAAAAACTTAAGATTTAATAAAAATATCAAATATTTATTATTTAATTTAACTTATATAAATTAAAATATTTATAATAATAATAAATGCATTTAATAAAGTGGTTGCTAGGCACATGGAAGACACATATATCATTTAGAAAAAAAGCAGCCACGTCGAAAAAGGTGTTGGAAGCAAAGATGTAGGTGAACATTTGTGCAAAACAAGAGGCTCATGAACAGGTAGAATGAATGAATGGCGTTGAAAGATGCATCAATCTCAAATAGTACAGTTGGTTATGGTACCAGATAAGCTTGTCTTATATGCCCCTCAATCAATAATGAATGGTATTGAAATACCAAGACTTTTAATTGTTTTTATATGGATTAACTATGATTATTTTTAATATATTTCTGCAGAATTTAAGGCTGTATTGGTTTAGGTGTATATAAAATACGAATGGTTTAAGATATTAATTAAATTTTCTTTATCGAAGGTTTTTAAATTTTAAGCCATTCACCGAATTTATTATATTTGGAATAAGATTTCACAAAATAATATTTTAAAATAGTAATAAAAACTTTTAACTATTTCTATTTATTAAAAAGAATAAAAAGTATGTTTACTCATTTAATCCTTGTTTTATTTTTGTAAAGGACTTGTTTTTTACATTTATTTTTTAAAAATAAAAAATTTAGTATTTGTTTTTAATCTTTGGAATCTATTAAATTTTATGTAATTAATCTGCTTTATCTTTGTTTGTAATATTGTTTGTTTATATTATATTTATTTAAAAATGAATAAAGATTTTAGTATTTTTTTTTTTTTTTTTTTCTAAATGTATAAATATGCAATATTTGTTTATTCATGTTTATTTTTTTTTAATAAACAAATATTTTAATTTTAGGGTATTGTTTTAGGTTATCTATGTGAAAGGTGAAAGTTAAAGTGAAAAAGATTTATCTTTTGTGTTGAAAGATGGATGTAAGTTAAGGGTGGGTGAGAAAGTATGTTAGGTGACTAAGTTTATAAAAAAATTTTGTTGTTTTAATTGATGTAATGAAAAAAAAGCTAAAAAAAAAGCATGGTTTGTATGGTTTAGAATATAGATAATGTGAAAATAAATTAGTTAGATAATTAGAGTGAGACATATATATTTTTCCATTAATTAAGGTTTATTTGGATGGTTGAGAAGATAATTATTATTGTTATGATTTTGATTCTATTAAATAATATATAATAATATATATATATATATATATATATATATATATATATATTATTGTATGACTTTGAACTCTATAAAATATGATATATATAAATTTGAATGTTTAATTTGCAAAGTTTTAAATAGCTTCAAGGTTTTTGAATGGTGCTAATCTATTTATGCATTCAATGTATTTTAAGCACCAAAATCACAAATCTTGGCTGGAATTTTATTACCATATCCCAAAAAAATTTAATTAAAAAAAATAACATAACCTTGATACTTTGAACCAAAAGAAACAAATTATTAAAAAAAAATAGATAATCTGATGCTTTTTAAACTACATGAAGAAAATTATAGAAAAAAAAATATACTAAATTCAAATATGTAAAAAATGTTTAATAATAAACATGACAAATTTATTTAATAGATAGCCTAAATACCTTTTTAATCAATTTTTTTAATTAATAATTCAAATATGTAAAAAAAAAAAATAAAAAAATTACAAGGATATTTGGAATGGGTTTTGTGTCCAACCAAAGGGATAAACTAATACTTTGGACTTTAGGTGGTTGAACCAAAGTAGCAAAACTTGATAAGGTGAAGCGAAATAATTTAAAAATAATAATAACCTAATACCTTTTAAACCCAAAAACAATTATTAAAAATAATAAATTTAATATGTTAAAAAAAAATTACAAGGATATTTGGAATTGGTTGTGTGTCCTGACCAAAGTGGATAACTTGATACTTTGGACTCAAGTGGGTTGATCAAAGTAGAAAACTTGATAAGGTGCATGTAAGTCTTTGATGAGGTACATGTGCACCTGATAGGTTTGAATTTGGTGCTCACCCCCTCCTACCATTGACAAAATCAATAATCTTTTTATTGAAATGAAAGAGGCCTTAAAGTTCAAACCTAACCGTGTCTCTTCATAATGAAAGTCACTGGCATGCTAAGACACACGTTGTGTAAAGGGACTTCCAAATGGAGTGGTTTGGTTGAGGACTTGGATTTTAAGTCATTGGTAACAAATATTTTATTTTCTTTTGGAAGTTGTTTTCAGAGATAGTTATGGTGGGTAATTTTAAGTCTTCTAGACTTTTTTCTTGAAAAAAAATAAACACATCATTATTAAAAATTTCATACCTCATTATTAGGAGTTGATATTTTAAAATATGTGTCATAATTTTAGTAAAGTCTAAATTTCAGAAATAATAATTATAAATTATTTTGGTTGACTTTATTAGATAAGAAAAAGTCCAATGTGGAAATTAATAATTAATAATTTTATTTTTCAATTTTATTAATATGTATTTAATAAATAATATTGGTTTATTAATGGGTTTTAAGCTTGGAATGGATGATGTAAAGCTAATCACAAATCCAGAACAGAATATTCCATATTAGAAAAAAAAAAAAGAGCGCAAAAATCTGGTGTCTTTGACTTTCAGTATAGCCGGGTATCTACTAAGGACGGCAGCTTTCCAATGTGGGTCATATATTCGAATGGACCGGCTTTAAAATAATTACATATTTTCCTCCAAATATACGCAATACAATTATTATTAAATAAATGTTATCGAAGATAGAAAATAAAAAATAAAAAATATTGTTATCCCAGAAACAAAGAATTATTGGTCTCAGAGTTAAATTCAAAGATAAACGCGTGGTTTGATAATATAAATTTGAAATAAATAATAAAAATATTAGACAGCCTTACTTAATCATAAAGGCGTTATAGTTTTTATATTACCATCGGAATCATATTCATATTAAGGTGACAGACTTTTTGTGGTTTATTTCTTTTGACTTAGTTACCCGAGAATCTACAGTAAGAACCATTTTTTTTGCCAATGTTTGGAATCTCAACGGGTATCCATCATCAAGACCAATTGAATGCTTGATAGAAGAAGCGCTGATTTGAGAGATAAAAAGTGAAATTCTTTGTCAATTTTAGTGAGATGCATTTAGTTTTATTTTTTATTTATTAAAACTCATAAATGTAAGATTCCTTTTTACAATGTGGTAGCACTGTCTCTTTACTCTCATGTCCATTTCTCTCTACCAAGTTCTCTCAGGGATGTATTGAAATTATTATATGAAATTAGAATAACTAATATATAATTATTATAATTATCTTAATTTAAACTTTAAAATATTTGATTTTCATCATCATATATATATATATATAATAATTCTTTCTTCCATAAAAAATACTATTGGTAATATCATGGGTCCTCAAAAACTTATACTAAAAATTAATCAATACTAAATTGATTATTTTATTGCAATTTTTATTTTAATTAGTAATTTTATTTTATTTTTAGTTTTAAAATTTATTTCCATGTTTTATATAATTTTAATTAAGTCAAAAGGTTTTAGAAGAAAGTTTATGACATTCTTAATATTCTTTTCACACTCAGCTAGAAAAATTCTATCAATCTATATCTATCTTAACTTTGGCTTTACCAAGTACCAATTTTTTTTTTTTTCTTTTCACTCTAAAAAAATATTTCAACGTGAAAAAAAATTAATCTCTTTTACAATCTAATAGATTCAAATTACTTTAATTTAAGTATAATTTTTCTATAATTGACCCTAATAAAAAAAATTTTATAAAAGAAATACTTCTCCACGATTGAAATTAAGAATATTATTAAAAAGTCATAATTTAATTATGACATTATAAAAATTAAATTATTATAAAAATAAAATTATAATCTATTTGCATCATTGTAAACAATATTATAAGCTTTTTAAACAAAAAGTTAAGTTCTTGTTTTGGTTTTATACATTTTCACTTTTAGTGGGTTACATTAACATTTCAGTTTTACTCAAGTTATTGTTTTGGTTTTATCTATTTTCACTTTTAGTGGCTTACATTAACATTTCAGTTTTACTCAAGTTATTGTTTTGGTTTTATATATTTTCACTTTCAATGGCTTACATTAACATTTCAATTTTTACTCTGTGTAGCTAAGAAGGTATCATTAGCACAAGGAGGTTTATAAAGTATAGATACTATTCAATTGGTTAATACTAATATTACAGTTAGGAATAGTGATATCACATTAATTTAAGTTTTCATATTATATTTTTCGAGTGGTAAAGATATTAGTGCATGTAAAGAAAAATTGGAGATTATATTCATTGACAAATATGTGAGCCATTTTTTATTAAATAATTGAATTTTAATTTTAAAGATGTGTGTTATGGTAGGTGGGTGGATATTATTGAGTTAATTACTTGGTTGTTTGAGAGTTAGTTAAATAATGACTTGTATCTATTATTGTTTTATAAATAATTTTAATTTTGATAATATGTAATCTTTATATATGAATCTAATTCAAGGTATAAATGATGTTTTTTGTGTTTAACAATAAAGTAGGCCATGGTGGTTAACTCTGAATTTTGTAGAGCTAGTTAAGAGTTTTTCAATGCTCTAAAGAATGTCCACTTTAAAATTCATGTGGGAAAGCTATGGGCTCAAGATTTTGACATTCCAAGTAAGCTTTTTGGATCCCACCTAACCTTCACCACCTAGCTCCCAAGGTTAAGGTTAATGTTTAGATGTTTTTCATAATAAGGTTTTTGCGGCCCACCTTTGTTTCATCACCTCAACTCTGAGTCTTAAGGAGTTTTCTTAGAGTTTTGCTGGAAAATGTAACATAAAAAAATTTCACCTCCACTTGAAGGGATTTTTTAGAAATGAACCTAATAAATAAATCTATTCCCATAAATGATTACCATCATTCTAACCATTGTATTTTTTTTCATCATTCCTTCAATAACATAAGTTGGTTTTCATTGTATCTTAGGTTCATTCTCAAATTAATCCAAATATGTGGTATGATTGCAGTATGCTCTTAGTCATTTTTCCATGCATGCCTTGTGCGACTTTACAATACAAGAAGTTGGACCTCAAGCTAATGAAGGCTTTGGATGATCATCCTTGCTTAACAAGATAGTTTATATGATGAATGAAGTAAAAGACAACAAAGCAAGAGATTTTATTAAGTTGTTGCTATGGAAATCCTTCAACCAATAAATGAAAGAGATGATGGATCATTTTTTCCAAGACCTTTGGCAACTCCAAACAAAGATACATGCATCTTTGTCTCATAGTCATTTTAGAGGAATGGCATCATTCAATGTACAAGTTAATTCTTATATCCCTATGCTTGAAGAAAATATAGATCCAAAATATTTGAAGAGAAGATTACACTAGGTAGTGTGTTATTTCTTTACTCATAATTTTTCCAACGATGAGAAGATTACTTTCACACTCATAAAGTCCCTTCCCCTATCAACACTAGTGTAATTCTCACTTTGACAAAATTTCGAAGATGGTTTTAGAGAATAGACAATGACTTTGGAGCATATACATGAGATAAAAACCCACCTAGGGGGGATTTCTTCAATGTCCTCAAAGAGGAGTGATATCATTTTGGAAATTGTAACAACCTACTGTGCAAGATGGACAACCTTATATGAAGTTAACTACCAAACAATGTTGGAGTACACGAGTGACTTCCATACCTTGCATGAAGAAATTGGGTTTTAATGAATCTAAATATCAAATACCACAATGACCTATTTAGATAAATCCAAAGAAAATGAAGCTTCTGGACATCTCTTACGAGGAGCGGATTACCTTTATGCCATCAAGATTAAGGAAAAAAATTACCAAAAGGGTAAAAATGACTTCAAGGCCATAAAATAGGCACAACAAAAGAAGGATAAATGTAGCCCTATCTCTTATAACAAAGGATCACGAAAAGATAATTAACCCCATGTTGGCTCTTTCTGGAGGCCTAGGTTTTGTAGGTGTCCAACAAAGGAGACACTTCAAATCAACTTTTGATTCCTTATAGCTTACAAGGAAGCCTCCACAATCTACCAAACTAGCAATTGCATGGTTAAGAAAATATCACCTCAAAAACACATCTGCACAAAAAACAAGAAGAAATAGCATGCAAGGAACACTGCATGACCAAATGTACATTTTTGTGCCACTGTACAAATATGTTGTATAGATTATTGTAGTCTAGAATATTGGCATTTTTTTATCCCAAATAGGGCAAAGACTCAACCAAAGTGACACAAAATTTTTTAAAGGTATAAAGGGAAGTTGTGGGATGATTAATTATCCATTTTATGCTATTATACATTCAAATCATGACTCTAACTATCATTGCACAATTATATATTACGATAACATAAGTAGATATAATCCATTGAATGTAATTAGACATTACCATCAAATAAGCATGACCATCATCATACCATTATAGTACATAAAACATAAATAAAAAGGTAATTCTCATTACTTCAACAAAAATAACAGTCTATTGCAATGCATACCCATAACAAGGATGTGGGTAGTTCACAAAACCAACTACAACTAATCTGCAATAGTATGAACACTAACAATAAGAATAACCATTATCAATAGCCCAAATGGACAACTATACAATAAGTGGTGATTATTTTTTACCCTATAAAAATGCTAGCCTAATTGGCTACATAAATACATTGCATAAATGCCTCCACTACTTAGCCAAATTAGGCTACAAAACAAGGTTTACTTTCCTTTCTCTACACATCTATCCCATTGTTGGAAATAATACTGAGAGGGGGGGTGAATCAGTATTATCAAACTCTTTTCAATATACCTTCCAGACTTATACTTTAATTTATTCTTCAGATATTGATCATTAGTTTGTATGTCAGTACCATATAACAATGAGCAAGAACAAGACAGACATATAATCACACCAAGAAACACCAGATATAAGGTGGAAACCCAATGTGGGTGAAAACCACCTGCTGTAATATGTCTCTATCTTCTTTCAATTAGAAACTTCTTTTTCAATGATTTTGTACTGGTGCAGTCCTTTACCAGTACGCAGGCTGCAACCTGTAGAGAGCTACAACCCTCTCTCTTTTTCCAGTCTCTCCTGGAAGGGAGCTACAACCCCCTTTGATCTTTTTACTTCTTTAAGGACCACGTTTCATGAATTTTCAAATTGGATCCAAGAAGATCAAATATTATGCAAATCACCCAATCTCCTTAATGAATCACCCAACTCTTCAGAATGTTGTAAACATAAAAGTAATACCAGAAAACTAAACCCATAATTCTGCAGCAATAGATAAAAGGCAGTCAACAAATGTTTCAAGATAAGTCCGCAACTTCACCAAGATGGGCCTGCGAACATCCGCAGCTCTTCTGAGTCTAAACTGCGTAGATCCGCACTGTTCATTCTTCTGCTCTGCGTACTTCTGCTCAGACCCGCACCTTCAATGTCTGACTGAAAGTGTACCCCTGCACTGTGTCGTCTTCTGAGCTGCGTACCCCCGCACTCACGCCGTGGATCGCCTGCGAACTTTTGATTAGGGCCAAATTAACAGTCCTCCAATGTGCCACAGTCAAGTCAGATCCATAGATCTGTTCATGCGCGCGAGAGATCACGACTTATCAATAGATTCACCTTAAGTTTTCTCCTTGATTTAGATCTAGCCTTTAAAACCAATCACCCAAAATTTTAGATCTTAAGATATTTAAATTTCACAAGTATCTAGCCAAGTGATCTCCTTTCCTTTTTATAGGAAAGCCTTTCACAATACCATGGTCCAAAACCATAATAACACAATACCATGAACCCAATACTTGGGATCAATAGTTTTAGATGCAATACCACGGACCAAAACCATAGGATCAAAAAATGTTGGACTAATACCATGAACCATTCATGAAGATTCCCACGTGCACACGCTTTTATGCATTGGAGAGAGTGAAACTGGGGTCTACACCTTCTGAATGGAGAACCTGCGAGCATGTCCGCACCTTCTGAACGGAGAACCTGCGAGCATGTCCGCACCCCTTGGTCGGCGTACCTGCGGGTCCGCAGCTTCTTCTAGGATTACCTGCGGGTATCTTAATTTCCATGATTTTGAGTGCCTGAACTGAGATCTGCCACTACAGTGAGTTGCCATCAAGTACAACACCTGTACCATAGAGCCAAACCAGAATCATAATGCCAACACCCATGGCTCTATATAGCACATCAAAAACTATCCATGTGCCATGATATCCTTCTTTGTACCAATCCCAAAAATGAGGGGGAAACAAACCTTGAACACACCTATTGATTCACTCTCAAGTCAATTCTATAATTCTACCACCACTTTCTCTTCTTCTTACCATTCAAAAGAAGGCACAACTCAATACCAAGGTGAGAGTGCAAACCCAAAATTGTCTAAAGGTATCAATATACTCACTCCCTTTTTCCACTGACACAATTAAGGCACCAAGAATAAAAGCTTGTCTTTCTCATTATCTAGTTCTACTAGGTTACATTTTCACAATTACTTACCACTTTGTATTTGCAAAAGGTTCTAGTTGTTGCAACTCTAAATAAGCATATTGTATAGCAAGTCAAAATTCTCTAAGAGAATTCATATCAACCAAGGTTGTTGTAATGAGTCTAAATTAATTAATTATTTATTTATTAGTCATATGGTCTTATATTGTCCATTTATAGGGTTACAATCCTTTCATTCTCTCGTGTGTGTGTG
>APFE031427164.1:14583-31792 GCA_000404065.3 Pinus taeda
CTACAGGGGAGATTTGAAACCTGTGTCTTTCGAGTTTCAATGATTTCACATTTCTTGACTTAGCCAATTGAGTTGTCCCCCATCCGGAGACCTCTTGTATATATATATTGATCATCAAACAATTTATAAAGTATATTGTTTATTTGGAATAGATGTCTTCCAAAATTGGTATTAAAGCAAACTTTCCACTAACCTATGTTAATTGAGCCCATGGTTTTAGTAACCCAACATATTTTCCCATGGTATTTGTAAGGTGGGAATCAAATAAAAATAAATAAATAAATATAAATATGTCTTTATAGGAGAATAAGTTTTATAAATGTTCACATAAAAGTGAATAACGTGAAAAGTGAATAAGTTTTAGGTTTTATAAGTATTCCCAATCCACCCATCTATGTGTGTGTGTGTGTGTGTGTGTGTGTGTGTGTGATTGTCACTATATTCTACGTCCAACCTCTTCATTTCAGTAGCCATTAATCATGAATATGAGAAACAACAATAGGAAACATGGTGGAGCTCTTGAAGGAAATGAGTCAACAAAAAAATTAGAGGTCACCGAGCTTGAAACAAAATTTATAAGGATTTGTGCAAATCTAGTACAAGAATACAACAACAAAAAAATATGAAAAACTACTTGCATTCAAGGATGAATATGAAGCCTAAAAAAATGCAAGCAATGGAATGAGTAGCCCCAGCTCATCTTCACAACCACAACGCTCATCAAATACAAGTTCATTCAATAACGTTATAGACAAGGTAAAAGTAGATATATTGAAGTTTGATGGAGAGTACAATTGATTGGGCACGAGATGGATTAATAAAGTTGAAAACGATTTTACTATGTACTGTATATGTGATGAGAATGAAAAAATCTACATTCCATCAATGTACCTAGAAAAGAAACTTATGACTAGTTCCTATGGTGGGACTTTGAATGTTGAGGAGGACTGGTGAGAGATTGGGACACCTTCAATAAGAAATTTTTTAGATTTAAATATATAGAAGAATACAAACTCTTCACCAAGTTCACTCACTCGCAACAAATATGTATAACTGATGCATCTTTTAATGAGCTTCATGTATTAGCCACTCACATCAATGACATATCTGATAAGCCTTATACAAATTTCCATAACCAAGTTGAAACCAAACATATAGAATGAAATTAAAGTACTAGATATCAAAGATGATGAATCAATTCATCAAAAACCAAACTCATTGAAGCAAAACAAATGTTTCATAAACAAACTCCTTATTACCAGTTGGAAAAAATAAGTTCGGAGTATATTCCTCCTCACTAAAGGATCTCTTCACTGAATGTAAAGAAGGATAAGAGTTGATATTTTAGATGCAATGCTTGTAATTGGACTCATGGACATATATGCAAGGACAAAAAATCTTTCCTGTGTGAAAAAAATAACAACAATAATAATGACAGTGATGAAGAGGTTGAGGACATATCTTCTTATGCATATATAGACTCTAATGAATCCAACATCCAAAAATTCGGCGTTACTCCTACACTCTAGGTTGCCATAATGATGGGTATTTTTCAACCCCTAACTCTGAAAGTCTATGGCTTCATCAAGAAAAATAATTTGGTAGTGCTTATAAATAATGGAACTTCACATTAGATACAAGGATAGCAAAGTGATTAAACATATTTATTTACCCTATCTCTAGATTTCAAGTCTCAAATCCTAGGAACAAGACTACTTATTGTGATGGAAAATACTGTAAGGTGGATTATCTATTAATGACTACAAATTATAGTCTCCAATTATGCTATGCCAACTGGAGATGTAAACATTATCTTGGGAGCCTAATGGTTATCCATGTTTGTTATAGTTGGGTTAAATTTACAAGAAAAAATTTACAATATTTTTTTTAAAATGGAAAAAAGCACAAGTTTATTGGAATCATCTATCCCTCTCCCCAAATAATCTCATACAATAGAATGGAAAACATTATTAAGAAGGGATCCCAAGCCTATTATTTACATTGTTATTCAATGGAGTGTATGAAGACTAACATTCAGAAATATGTGGTAGAACGTGACACCTATCAATGGCAAAAGTTTGAACTTCAATCGCTCCTCCAAGTATTTTTCAACCCCTTCACATTCCAAATAAAAAATGGTGTGGAATATCTATGGACTTTATCACTGACCTTCCTACCTCTAAATTGAAAGATATTATATTTGTAATAATAGATGAATTAACCGAATATTCCCACTTCATTGAAACTTCATCAAAGGCTAAAGCTAGTCAACTCGTTAATAGTTATGTTAAAAATATCTTTAAGCTCCATCCATTCTCCAAGGTTATCATTAGCAATAGGGGTCCCAAGTGTGCCAATGACTTGGAAGGAATTTTTCTAGCAAGTTGGAACATCATTAACCATGAGTATCGCATACCATCCTTAGACATATGGTCATACTAAAGTGGTTAATAAATACCTTGAAGGGTTCCTAAGGAATTTTGTGAATGATCTTCAAACACAATGGATTAATTGGTTACATCTTGTAGAATGTTGGTACAATAGTACATATCATACCTCAATGAAAATGATCGATTTTGAGGCCTTGTATGGTTACCCTCCTTCATCAATCAAAGAATGTGTCATCAATTCCAAGGTTCTTGCCATGAAGGACTATCTAGCTACTTCTAATGAGGTCTTATATATGTATTATGAAAAATCATCTTGAACAAGCAAAGGAATCAAATCAAACAACAAGCTAACAAATGAAGAATTCATAGTGAATTTTTGGTAGGAGATTGGTTGTTTATTCGACTAGATCCTTATGAGAAAAGCTCTCTCCAAAATTAAAATAAACATAAAATCACATCTAAGTTGTATGTCCCTTATCAAATTTGGAAGAAAGTTAGTCAATCTTCTTACGCACTTGATATTTTAAATAGGAGAAATTGCATGAATTTTTTCATGTTTCTTGTTTGAAGAAAAATTTAGGCCCTACAATTCAAATACAGACATAAGTACTTTTTTTTTTTTTTTTCTCAATTGGTCTACTCCTATTATTTATACAAAAGTGTTACAGTGAGGTAGCGGCCTCGAAGATTCTTGCCATGAAGTTGGCATTTTGCAAAATAATTCTTGTCATCCTGACTATGGAGCCAGTGAAAGACTTACATCAGAGTTTTTAACTTCCAAGAACATTGCCCATTCCAAAAAAACTCCAAAACTGACCATGCAGCGACCCATTATCAAGTTAAACACTGCTATCTCATGAACAAAATCTAACATAAACAGAACAATAACAGACTCCAACATGTGGAGTAGACAGAGACCTGAAACATGCACGAACATAGTAAATTGAAAGGGAGGTGAACTCCTTCTTCGGTTGCAGAACAAAAACGGAGGCACGGGCTGGTTCATTTGTCAACTGAGGTAGATGGTTGTTCCTCAAGGATCCTGCACCCAAATTGATCTGAGTCATTTGAGTCTGATGGATGGACCGCTAAGCCTGAAGGCTCTCCTCTTGCCGGCACGCTCGGACCTGCATTGGCTTCAGAATGCATAGCAGACAGTCCTCCTGTGACTTGGCGCTGGTTGAAATTTGGATTTTCCATCCTCTGATCTGCACGAACCCCAAGTTGAGCCGCCCCCAAACCCCTGGCATTCTCACACTTTTCAATCGCTACCGAAACTATGAAGGAGGAGTTTGCCAGGGAACACAGAATGCGGAAACGGGCAGTGGGATGTGCATTATGCTCACAGGCTTCGTTCCTAGCTCGCCCTCTTCCCCTGTCCTTGCCACTTTTGGTGGCAAGATAATTGTAGCAGCCGAAATCCAGCGCATCCAAGGATGGGTCCGAGGTGGTGGAGGAGTGCTGATGGGTGGCACGACCGCGGGAGCCGCCTCGCCTACTCAATATTCTGAGTCTTTCTCGTGGCATAGTGATACACCGGGAAGTGACACAAAGGGGCGAATGCACAGAGGGGCAAATACACAGAGGGGTGGATGCACAGAGGGGCGAATACACAAAGGGGCAAATGCACAGAGGGAGATGACTGAAAAATGAATGCTCAGAGAGAGGCAGAGACGGAGCCCCGACGAAGTTGAGAGCCCCTGGAGCTGGAGTCGAGCGGAAGACGAAGATGGAGAAGGCTCTTGAAACCCATCTGAGACAGACTAACAGAGACAAGCTAACAGAGAGGCTCAGAGAGTCGCCCAGAGCAATGAACTTTATGGAGTTGAAGGCCTGCAGCAGAACCGCGGGAGTGACAAACAGCCTGAGAGCCATCGCGCAATTAACCAGGAGCCTGAAGGACAATGTTAATGTTGCCATTAATAGAGGTATGCGAGACCAGCTTGCTGTCCCATAACCATAACAAATAGCGCAATTGGGCTGCCACTTGCCCAATCGACGCGCCTCCATCGTACCCTTTAGCATGTCAATCACCTGCAGCCGGGATCGGGTAGTCCTGTTGCACCAAAGAAGTGCATTCCTGTTTGAGTTGTCCATCATCTGAGTCACTAAGAGGACCTGAGAAGGAAGGGAGCTGCTGGTTGACCCCTTGGTTGGCCAATCTGTCTGCTGCTTTATTGGCTGTGCGTCTTACATGCTTGAATGTGATGCTATGGGGGCGCCGGAGCCTTTCCTCCAGAGTTTCCAATCTGCTAAGAAACCTCCAACTAGAAGCTATCTTAGCTGTCGAGGTACCTGCTTGAATCCTAGTAGCTGCTGTAATTAGGATAAGGGAATCACCCTCTACCTCTAGCGAGAAGAATTTTTTTTGATCTGGTATGCAAATCCCTTTCCACAATCCTTCCAATTCCGCAACATTGTTGGTATCTTTTCCAATTGTTCCATAGTAGATATGCAATGCTGCGCCCATTTCGTTCCTGAAGATCCCTCCAAAACCAGCCGGCCCAGGATTGCCCTTGGCTACCCCATCAAAGTTCAATTTGTAAGAGTTTGAGGTAGGAGGGGACCACTTGAGAGGAGAGGCAAAACTGGTTGGAGGACGGGATTTGACATGGGTCAAACAGGACATATCCAGATTCCAAGCTTTCATGATGAGGCGCTCCTGAGGAGAGACTAGAAAATATGTGTCTTGCCAATGTCTAATAGCCAGAGTTTCTTGGATATTTTGCTTCAGAAGAAGCCATAGAGTTTCAATTAGCCTGTTGTTATTGTTGAAAACTCTATTGTTCCTTTCCTTCCATAGTATCCAATAGAGAAAGCCTGAGATAAGGTTCCACAGCGAGTTTAGAAGAGGGCTATGGAAAGGGTGCTTTAGCCATTTTCTTATGGTATCTATTATGTCTCCCTGCCGTTTTCCTGATCTTCTATTACATTGTTCAATTTTCTCCCATAATTGAGTAGCTAGAGGACAGGTGTCCATGAGATGCAAGATGGATTCGGCGTTGAGATTGCAATTGGGACATCTCGATGGTCCAATGAATCCTCTTTTTTGCAGATTATCCCAAGTAAGGATACGCCTCTTACTTAAGAGCCATAGAAAGGTGGAAACCTTAGGCCAAATTCTTGGTTGCCACACCTGGTCCCAGAGCTGATCCCTTTCTGTATGAGTGTTGGAGTAGTGCAACTGGTATGCTTCCTTGGTGGTGAAAATTCCTTTTGGTGTATGTCCCCATCACAGTTTGTCCTGCTGATCCGAGTGCTTGATTCTTCTGTGATTTAACTCCTGATCAATTTCTATGTAGGTTTCCCCTTGCCAATTAATCTGCCAGGTGCTAGTGGGTTTCCATGGTTTAAATTCTTGAGGCGGTTGCTGCTGCCAGAATTGATGAACATGAGTAAGATTAGCTTGCTACATAGAAGCCTACTAGATTGGCTTGTGGAAAAGAGAGGCTAGTTTTGGGAGCTGTTGCCATGAGTCCTCCCAGAACCTAGCTGTGGTACCTGAATGGATTTCCCAGAAGCTGTGCTCTTGTATGAAAGCGCTGTGAAGCTTGGCGGCATTCCAAATCATGGAGCCTAGAATGGTAGTGCTTATTCTTATGAGGTCGTCCCATTGACTTCCTGGCACATATTTTGCTTTCCAAAGCCGTGCCCAGGGGATGTGTGGTTTGGCAATCCAATTCCACCATATATGGGCTCCCATTGTATTGTTGCTTTGGAGAGGATCCCTTAATCCGAGCCCACCACCTGATTTTGGCTGGTAGACTTCATTCCAATTAACAAGAGCCCATTTTCTATTGAGACCAGTAGAGCCCCACATAAATTTTCTTTGTAAATTGCAAATTGCCTTGAGAACCCATTTGGGCGCTGCCAGAATAGAAAAAAGATACAAAGGCATGGCTTGGAGAACAAATTTGATCAGTATGAGTCTGCCAGCCATGTTGAGTGAGCGGAATGTCCATGAAGAGAGTCTTGATTCCAATTTGTCGAGAAGCATCCTCCAGGAGGCATGTTTAATGGCCGAGTCCAGCAGAGGAGCCCCCAAGTATTTCGAGGGAAGCGCTGCTATGGAGAATCCCAGAATTTGAGCAATGTTTTTTTGAGTAGTGGCTGGGGTATTAAAAAAGAAAAGTTGGGATTTGGAGGCATTGATAGAGGTTCCAGAGGCTTCGGAGAAGAGAGAGAGTAGGGCTTTGAAGGCTTTTGCCTCTTGAGATGAGGGGTGACCAAAAAGCATTGTATCATCTACAAACTGTTGATGGGATAAAGGATGAAGACCATGTAGAGAGATGCCTCTTAGAACATGAGAGGAGATAGCATGGTGAAGCAGACGACTGAGCCCTTCTGCCATGAGGACAAAAAGGAAGGGGGATAGGGGATCCCCTTGACAAATACCTCTAAAGGGGCGGAAGGGCAAAGAGGGTGAACCATTGAGTAGGACCGAGAAACAAGGACAGGAGATGAGATTCATTATCCACCTTGTCCATGTGGCATTGAAGCCAAATGCCAATAACATTTGATGAATATATTCCCAGCTAAGTTTATCGAAAGCTTTGGAGAGATCGAGCTTTAGAATCATACCTGGCTTTTTGAGAAGTTTCAGGGAGTGGATCACTTCGTTTGAAAGAATAATGCCGTCCATTATCTGACGCCCTTCTACATATCCAGTCTGCTCCGGTAAGATGAGAAGAGGGAGGAGAGGTTTGAGCCTATTCGCCAATACTTTGGAGATGAGTTTGTAGATGACATTGCATAATGTGATCGGCCTATATCTGTCGGGCGTATTTGGTTCATCCCCTTTGGGAACTAGTGCTATGAAAGTAGCATTTAGGGAGGGGAGAATCTAGTGCATAGATCTTGATTCTTCCACTAGTTCCCATACCTCTATGTTGATGAGCTCCCAAAACTCATGAAAGAAGTTGGCGGTGAAACCATTAGGACCAGGTGCCTTACCCTCCTTGAGTTGGGCCATCGCATCTTCTACTTCCTGCATTGAGACGGGTTGGAGCAGCTTTTTGTTGTGGTCCTCCGTTATGATTTTAGGGATGTGCTGTGTGATAGTTTGAATGGCTATTTCTCTGCTGCCTGGTTGTTCCTTAAGAGTTTCTTGAAAGTACTCTTTGAATTCCTTTTCTATATCTTCATGCACTTCTAATCTCTCCCCTTGACGATTATTAATGAAGGCTATATTGTTGTGCATTCTTCTTTGAATGGTGGATCGATGGAAGAATTTTGTATTCTTCTCCCCTTCTTTGAGCCACCTGATTATGGACTTTGCCGCCACAGGATTTCTTCTTGCTGCCTACATGCTTCAATTTCAGTCCAAAGGATCTGCTCCTCATGCGCATGTACTTCTGTCCTTCCCTCCAGGATGATGGTCTGTTGAAGTGAGCACATTTGTTGCTCCAACTTTTTTCGATTCTCCAGAATATTGCTAAATTGAGTTCTATTCCAGACTTTGAGAACTTGTTTAAGGTTTTTTAGTTTCTGTTGGAATTGGAACATTTTGGCTCCTTCAGGGGGGATAAAGGATTTCCAAGCCTCACTGACCACTGCTTTGAAGTTGGGATTTGAGAACCAAAAGGCTTCAAATCGAAAAGGTTGATTATATTTTTTACCTGGCCGCGACCATTGTAACATAATGGGCCAATGATCTGATCCTCCTTGGGGCAATATGGAGGCATGAAGTCCCATCCCAGGTGAATGGCGTTGTCTGAGATGAGGAAACGATCTAGTCTAGAGGCAATATTCTGGGTTCCCCTTCGTTTAATGGTCCAGCTGTATATACCATTTGAAGTCTGAATATCCATTAGTTGATTGCTTTGAATGAATTCTTTGAAACCAATACTGTCACCTTCTAACTTCGATCTGCCTCTGTTTTTCTCCTCCAGAGCCGTTATAATATTGTAGTCGCCGCCACTAATCTAGAGAGGAAGCTGTCTATTAGAATTGAGAATTGTGAGTGTATCCAAAAGCGCCAGTTTTTGTTGTAAGACTTGCAGAAAATAAACATTTGAGAGAAGACCGTGAATGTTTGTCCCGATGAGATGGAATGATGCTTGAATGAGGAAATGGGTGGCAAGAAAGTCATGAAGAGTGAGAACCCGTAGGTTCCACATGATTGCTAGCCTGCTGGAGGCTCCTGAGGCATCCACTGAAACTGAGCAGCTGCCTGACCAGACCATATTAAGGATTCTTTCTATAGCAGCGTTGTTACTTTTTGTTTCTTGAAGAAAAACTAAAGAAGGCTTTTCTTACTGGATCAAGTTTTTTAACATTCTGTGTTTTGAGGGGCTATTGAGCCCTCTCACATTCCAGGAGATGAGCTTCATGAGGAACAATGGGGTTGGGGTTTGTAGAACTTTGTCAACTTTGGGAATCTCCCAGATTCCATTAGTATTTCTCCTATGATGATAGTCCTTTGCAGATCTGTTTTGCACCCTCTTTTCTTCGTTTCTTTTAGGATTTTCTTTCCATCCCAGGGGCTTCTAGCTTTTATACCTAGACATTTATTATGCTGAGCTTTGGTTAGAAATCCTTCCAGCCTGTCGATTTCCCATGGTGGTATTGAATTGTACTCTTTCTGCTTGCATGCTGTTTCCAATTTGAGGATATCCAGACCTTCCAAGCTAACATTCTCTGGATCCTCGTCCATTATTGTAGGAGTGTTCTAATATTCCCCTATTGTATTGTCATGTAGACTAAGAGCTAGAGCAGCATCAAGCTCCATTGAAGAAGACTGCATGCCGATTTCTGTAACAGGTTTCTCCGAGGCAGAAGAATTTAGAAGGCTGGATGGAGCAGAGGCTGAGGGAAGCAGAGTAGTTTTGATTCTCTGGGATGAAGAGGGGGAGCGGGGATCACCTGAGTATCTTCACTTTGCTTCTCTAAGGAGTCTTGAGTGGTAAGGATAAGGAATCTGTTCTGGGTTTCAGGCTTTTTGGGGCTAACAGGGACTACGGGATTTTTCTTTGCATGCCGACGGTAGTTAGGGACTTTAGTAAATCCTTCAGAATCTTTGCTGGTCTCATTAGCAGGGGTCTTGGGCTGAGTATTCAGAGGATAATCCCAGAAAAGGTGGCCATGTTCATGGCATTTACGACAACGAAAAGGAATATGCTCATAGTCTAATGGTTGAATCCACTCAAAATCGTCATGATAAAGACTTACCGAATCTGCAAGAGCTTTGGTTAGATGCATCTGGACGCAGATCCTTGTGTAGGAGGTATATCTTCGATTTTTGGTTTCCTCAACAGCTTTGATGAAAACCCCCAGGCTATTGCCTATGTCCTTTAACGTTTCCTCTTTCCAGTATTCCAAAGGCAGGGAGTACATTCGTATCCATACTGGAGCCCACTTGAAGTCTTCTTTATTTGGGTTGAACCTGGCTTTCCAATCTCAATGGTACAGACCTGAGGAGTTAAAGAAGTATGGACCGTCCTCAAATATGCGAGATTTGTCCTCCAGACAGTGGAAAATTGCAGTGAAGAAGCGTTTGGTACCAAGCTGTAGAGTGACTTGTCCTTTGGGCTTCCATTTTGAAGCGATCCAGCCATGCAGGGCTTTTTCAGTTGGCCAGAAGCCAAGAAATTTGCCTATGAGTGCATGGTCCTTCATGAATTGGATTTCGTTGTTGATTCGATGACTAGGAAGATCGACTTTGATTATTTCTGCAGTTTTCGGAATGCTTGTTGCTGAGGTCGCCTTTGGCTGTGACGCTGGAGACTTTTGATTTACTCCTTTATCTTTTGCAGCCTCTTCACGTGTTGCTGAGTGTTCAGCTTCATTGTCAACCGGTATTGTGCTCTGATCCGTGCCTGAGAAGGTGCCTGGAAGGAACAGAGAAGCTGCAGGTCTTGAGATGTCAGAGGCGGAGACGTTTGGAGGA
Source organism: Pinus taeda (assembly GCA_000404065.3). Classification (NCBI taxonomy): domain Eukaryota; kingdom Viridiplantae; phylum Streptophyta; class Pinopsida; order Pinales; family Pinaceae; genus Pinus; species Pinus taeda. The sequence goes on from APFE031427164.1 coordinate 24,862, forward strand.
GGGGGGGATGATCCCGCCCCTCCCGAGGGCGCATCCATGGCTAAGAGTTCACTAGGAGCGCTGGGGTTCGAGCGCTAGTGGCCCAGAGGAGGCGAAAGAAAGGGTTAACACGTTTGGAACAGAGCAGAGCATTCGTGCAGAGCCTAGGGTTCCTCTATCGGATCAACTTATTTTCATTATTAAGGTGTAAAGATGACAGAAGTACCTATTTTACAGGAGGAAAGGAAGTTGATATTCATTCCTAAAGGCATCTTAGCAGTTTGAACTAAGGTCCTTCATTCCATACACCTCAATGAGTATCTTATCAAATGGAAGAATCTTGCTAGAGATGAAACTACATGGGAGAATAAGGAGTTTGGATCCAAGCATACATTTTTACCCATGCTTCATGGTTGAAGCATTTTAAGAGGGGATGACTTGTATTGAGTATAAATAAATTAGTTAATTGCTTACTGTTCATGGTTATTGATGAATGCAACAACTTTATGGTTCTTGAATGAGGAGCAAAAGTTCTTGTAGTCTTTGGTGAAAATATTATGTTATGGCATCAAAGGTTTGGACATATTAGAGAGAAGGGTCTTCAAATACTACATGGTAATGGTATGGTAGAAGGTGTGTCTTCTTTGGATTTTGATTTCTGCGAAAATTGTGTATATGGGAAGAAAAATTGGATGAGTTTCTCCTCTAGTGTAAAGAGGGTAGAAGGAATATTAGAGCTTGTGCACAGTGATGTGTTTGAGCCTATGTCAGTTCCATCATTTGGTAAATCTTATATGTAATATGTCTCATTTATAGATGACTTCTTGAGGAATACATGGATATATTTCATTTGGAAGAAATATGAATTCTTTAACAAGTTTAAATAATTTAAGTCTTTGGTGGAAAACTAGACAAAGAAGAAGATTAACTTGTTGAGAACAGATATAATGGTGGAGAGTTCTGCAAGAAGGAATTCAAAGAGTTTTTTAAGAAGTGTGGTATAGAACGATAGAATATTATTCCATATACACCTCAGAAAAATGGAGTTGTAGAAAGAATGAACAAGATGTTGATAGGAAATGCAAGACGCATGCTTAGTGATGCTGGATTAGGTCAGGAATTTTGAGCAGAGGCAGTGGATATTTCATGTTACATGTTTAACAAATCACTTTCATCAGCGTTGGAAGATAAGAATCCACATTATCTATGGCATGGTAAGGGACCTTCTCTCTCACATCCTAGGGTATTTGGCTATGATACATATGTACATGTTACAAAGGAGAAAATAACTAAGTTGGATAGTAAATTTAAAAGGTGCATCTTTATTGGGTATAAGGATGGTTTAAAAGGTTATAAGATTTGGAACCTAGAAACAAGAAAGGTTGTGTACATCTGAGATGTGGTGTTTAGAGAGGTGAAAGATGTTATTAAACATGAAGTTCCACCAAAGGAAATAGGAATCATAGAAGATAAAGTCTAAAATGAAAGAGGAAGAATCAGACTCTATAAAGGAACAAGAATCAGAAGAGGAAGAGTTGCAAATTCTAGTTTTGAGGAGATCAGTTCGAAAGAGAAGGAAGCTAGAGAGGTATAGTCCATCCAATTTCTGCTCAAATTTTTCTTTGTCTATTATTAATGATGATCCCATAATTGTTAGGGAGGCAGTGTATTCAGAGGATGGAAAACTCTGGAAGGAGGCCATGGTTGAAGAAATGGCATCTTCGGAAAAAAATAAGGCTTGGGATCTGGTGGTGTTGCCGCCTGGAAGGAAACCCATTGGAAAGAAATTGGTGTTTAAGTAGAAGATGAATGCATAAGGCAAAGTGGAGAATTACAAAGCTTGGTTAGTAGCGAAAGGTTATTCCTATGTGTTGGGAATTGACTTTGGTGATATTTTTTTCTCTTGATGACAATTTACCTTCTATTAGATTAATTTTATCTATTGCTACTGCTTTTGGTTTTGAGGTAGAACAAATGGATGTGAAGACAAAATTTCTTCACGAGGATTCAGAAGAAGAATGTACATGAAGCAACAAGAAGGCTTTTTTGTGAAGGGTAAGAATGAACTAGTATGCATGTTAAAAAAACATCTCTGTATGGGTTAAAGCAGTCACCAAGAATGTGTTATAAATAAATTGATACATTTATATGGGGACTTGCCTTCATAAGGAGAAAATTTTATCATTGTGTGTATTTTAAAATAGTAGGTGATTGTGTTATTTATTTGGTCTTGTCTGTGGATTATATGTTTCTAGTTGGAAATGACAAAGAAGTTATCCGGGATTTGAAGACCCAATTTTCCTCCAAATTCAACATGAAGGATCTTGGTGCTGCAAACTATATTTTGGGCATGGAAATTAAATGAGATCAGACAAAGAGGAAGTTTTGATTAAACCAGAGGAAGTGTTTTGAGACAATATTGCAGAGGTTTAATATGCAGGATAACAAACTATTGAAAGTTCCTATTATTGTAGATGTAAAGTTATTTTTTGAATGGTGTCTCAAGACACAGGAAGAGGTCTCATGTTCCATATGCAAATGCAGCTGGTAGCCTAATGTATGTAATGGTCTATACTAGACCAGACATTGAACTTTTAGTGGGAGTATTCAACAAGCTTATGTCAAAACCAAGGAAGGAATATTGGACAACAGTGAAACAAGTTTTTAGTATTTCCGTGGCACTAGTAATTATGGTTTGTGATACCAAGGAAGACCGAGATTGGACAAAGTGTTGGAAATATGTGGCTTTGTTGATGCAAATCGGGTTGGAGATCTAGATCAAAGAAGATTTACAAGTGGGCACAAGTTTGACCTATTGGAGGAGAAGTCAGTTGGATGAGCAAGAGATAATATGTAGTGGCATTTTCAACTACAGAGTCTGAATACATGGCAACCACTCATGCAAACAAGTAATCAGTTTGGTTATAGAGATTGTGTTCAAGTATGGGGTTGGTACAATAAGCTATAAGGATAGACTATGATAACCAAAGTGGATTTTTCTTGGAAAAGAACCGTGTTTTCATTCAAATAAACAACATATTGAGGTTCAATATCACTTTGTGAGGGATATGGTTGAAGAAAAAAGGGTGTTGCTGGTAAAGGTGGACACTTTCAAGAATGTTGCAGATGCATCGACAAATTTTCTAAGCACTGAGAAGTTTTCTTACTGTATAGAAACAATAGGCATTGCAACTCAGGACCAATGTTTGTGCACTCTTGAGGCCCCCTGTGTGGAAAGAAAACAACAAGTGGGAGAATGTTGGGTATGTGTTATATTCTTTCCATGACTAGCCCCAAACATTGTTACATTATGTCGGGCACAACGGGGGGATCACGAGCATCTTTCCAGGAAATATATTTTTTATGCAGACCTAATAATAGCCAGGCAGACCCGAGGATGGCGGGTGAACCTAAGGATGGTGGATGAACTTACCCATGGTTTTGTGTGCATGGTTTTGGTTATGATGGTTTTTGCCCGTGATATTTTGTAGATTCGGTCAAGGGAACTACAGTTATGTTATAATCTAAGGTTAATGGATTGGGGTTTGTAACAACCCTGACTTAAACAAGCATTAATTCAATCAATTCATATGATATCAACACCCAATTATTAAACTAATTAACATAGAATTTCCAAAAAGATGAGCAGAGACGACTTACCTGTGGCGATAATATTCCTTACTTGTGTTTTCGGAGTTGAACGCTATTTGAATTCTGCTAATCGCAACAAAGTTTTGGGGATGACTCTCCACCTAATCATAGGCTCAACTGCACATAATCTTTCTATAGCTAGCCATCCCCGAGCCCTCAATCAACGTACTATTGCCAAAGAATCTTTTGTCTCACAACACTTTTCCCCCAAGAGAATGGATGAAGGAATGATAAATCTCATCTTCCTTATCGTCTATTAAATAGACCAAACAATAGAAAGATGATTGCATGCACACATTCCATGTGTCAACATGTAACTTTTATTTCTTTATTTTAAGTTTTACTTCATTTAATATTTCTCTTAATTTAATTTTTTCTTATTTTATTCTTTTTTACTTTTTGATAACTTTACTTATTTTTATTATTTTTATAGTTCTCTTACTGTAACCCTTTCTTATTTTATTTTACTTTTTGTTAACTTTACTAGTCTTTACTATTTTTATAATTAACTTATTTATATATTATATTTATAACTCAGTATGTTATTAACTGTTTATTTTATTATTATTTATATTTGTTCATTGCTTATCATTTATTTTCCTTAATATTTTAATATTATTATTATTAGGGGATATTACAGGGTTTATGAATTCTTCGGCATGTATATAATGTTTTGTAACATTGAAAGGAATATAATGAAAAATCAATTTGGTTTTTCCCGATTTTGGGTTCAGAGAAAATCTTTGTGTATATTTTATATTCTTGCTATTGTATATTTTCTATTTCTTAAAAATTCTTTGCAGTTAATTTCTGTACAGGGTTAAAACTTACATCACCATGAGAGATTTGATTCTTCTCATCGCTTGTTAGATTTGGAGTTAGTATAGATCTACATTGGTTCTTAATAATATTATTTGGATTTATATAGATTTATCCTCTCTATATAAAAAAATATTCTTATTTTTAATTTATTAAAACCTTGATATAATACATATAATTACATATATATACACTGACAATTTCTCTTTAACATTTCTTATAATTTTTTTTTTTTTTTTTTTTTTTTTTATTTTTTTCTTTTTTTTTTTTTTTTTTTTTTTTTTTTTTATATTCTTTGCTATTGGTATATTTCTATTTCTTTAAAAATTCATTGCAGTTAAATTTCTGTAAAGGTTTAAAACTTACATCACCCATGAGAGATTTGATTCTCTCATCGCTTGTTAGACTTTGGAGTTAGTATAGATCTACTTGTTCTTAATAATATTATTGATTTAAATTATAGATTTATCCTCTCTATAATAAAAAAAATTTCTTATTTTAAATTTTTATTTAAACCCTGATATTAAACATAATAATTACATATATATACTCAGGCCACTGACATTTCTCTTTACCAATTTTCTTATAATTTTTTTTTTTTTTTTTTTTTTTTTTTTTTTTTTAATGTGACATGCATAACTTGATTTTATATTATTAGAAAAAGAGTTTGTTGGAAGTAATTACATCATAACAATTGAATTTTATATTTTAGAAAGAGTTTTGTTGTAAGTATTAAGTTTTTATATGTTTAATAATTAAGTCTAAATATGAAGTTATGAAATACAACGGTTATGATTATGAATGATTATTTTAATTTATATGGTAAATCAAATATTAATGTATAGAAACTATAGATATTTTATTATTATTAATTATATGTTTCTGAAATATTATTGGTTACCAAATTTGAATGATTATTATTTAAATTTTACTTTTAATGTGATATGGCATATCATTATTTTTCCCAAAAAAAAAATTGTTTTTATAATTTTATTAATTGAAATCAAAATACAATATAACAAATTGATTGAATTAACTTATTATTTTTATTACTTTTTTAATTGAGTACATTATGTTTTATTATTATTATTTTTTGATCAAACGCTTCATCTAACATGCTTCTAATAAATATAATAAGTCTATTCAGTTCAATTTGTAATATTGTAACTTTGTTTTTATTAATAAAAAATGCATTGCTAAATGTTTGTAATTTTCTTCATAAATTGAATTGAGCCGACTTATTATATTTCTTATTTTTTAATTGAGTCGACATTATCTTTTATTATTATAATTTTTTGATCTAATACTTTATTTAATATGCCACTACAACATCTCCCCCAAAGTGGGTTATAGGGTGCCTCTTGGCACAAAGAATATATCTTTGTGGTAGATGATTATGTACTTATTATTGATGGTCATGGTCATTGATGAGTATCAACTACCAAGTTTGAGTGTTACTTTGTTGTATGTACCTCAACTAACCTAGATTGGTAAGAATGTTGAATTCTAACTTGATTGGTTTAATGTAAAAGATATGAACAATAAGTTTTTCCTTTTTGCTAAGGGTATCATAACCATAAGGGTCGACTGTATAACTTCTACAACATTCCTAAGAAGGATCTAGGACCAACTATAGTCATAGCCGAGACTGATAACTCGAGTAGAATTTGGCATGAAACGCTTGGGATTTGAGTTTTTAAAGTATGAAACTAATGGTGAAGTATAATATGGTTGTTGAAGTACCTAGGCTTATTTTCCCTAATAGTATATGTGAAGGGTGTGCACTTAGAAAGCATCACCATGCAACATTTGAAATAGAAAAAGGTGTGAAGAGCTAAGCTATAGTCAAAACCTGTCCATGATGACTGATGTATGATTAACAAACCATCACTACTATGCATGGTATGTTTTAACTTCCATTAATGACTTTCCATATGGTGCATGGTATGTTTTAACTTTCATTAATGACTTTCCACATATACTTTTGTAATATTTCTTGAAAACTAAGGATTGTGTCTTTGAAAATTTCATGAAATTTAGGGCAGTGATTGAAATGTGGTCAACTTGTCAAATGTTTAAGAACTAATAATAGAGTCAAATATGTGGGTCATTGAGGGGCATTCATCACTGGATAGTGCATCTTTGTTGTTATAGACATATTTGGGCACTGCAACCCAATCATATATGTCCATAAACCAAGGGCTTATGAGTCCCTAAAAGTGTTGTTTCATGCCCTAAAGGAACAAGGTCAGTTGATTACATCATCTCCCAGAAGTTCTCCACAGATAACTGCTCAGAACTGGTCAAAACTGGACCATACAGACTACTCAGTGCAGAGGGTGCGATGCATCTCACCTGCTCAGTGCAAAAAGTGCGATGCATATTGAAAAGCCCTTCTATAGGGTGTGATGGGCGAGAGTAGACAAATGGCAAAGACAGTTTGCAAGGTGGATGATCATGGAATCTTCCAGAAACTTCTCCT
>APFE031427166.1:0-16346 GCA_000404065.3 Pinus taeda
CACTTTACTAGGGTATGGATGATGAACATCCCATATTTCATTTGCAGGAACATAGAGAGGATGAACACCTTCATGCAGCACAAAACCCCTCAGCAGCAACTTAACAGTGTTTATCACTTCGCTCTTATTAAGATTTTGGTAGATCATCAGCTGGGATTACAGGGCATTACTTGGGATGACTTCATCTCCCGTGACCTCTTCAGCACTTCACAAGTATTATCAGAGGTTGAACATGAGATAGGTGGTCCTTCTCATCAGTATGAGTGCCATGAGACCACTACTATGCCAATATTCATCACCTATTAGAGAGGCAGTAGACATTTGTTTGCAGCAGCCAAGCGAGTGTTATCTCCACCCAAGGTGGAAGGGGCCTCGCTTCCGACATCTGCAACACAGGTACAGGACAGGGGCAAGAAGCCCATGCATGATGAGGGGCCATCAGGTGAAAAAGATGCCGACTTCATCCTCATTCATGATGATGATATAGATGTGGAGAGTGCCAAACTTAGGAAAACCATCCAGGAGCAGCAAACGGAGATCCAAGACTTGTCACTCAATTTGGAGAGGGCTAAGTGGATTATCAGGTATTTGGAGCAGAGGAACAAATAGCTCAAGGACCAGCATGAGATCATGGAGCTGCAAAACATCTGTGAGAATCGCCAAGCTGCCCAACGTAGGAGGATTGAGCTCACTCCATTAGCGCAAGAGATTAACAATGACCGAGAGTCTTGGCTTGAGCGTATCAACATCCACCTTGAGAGACTGCTAGAGAAGGCTGAAAAGGACAAAACCATATTTAGGCGGATGGTTTATCACTACAGGGCATGCAACATGAGTTCAAAGGCTTGGATAACGAGTTTGAAGACGAAATTGAACAAAGCGACAAAGAGACAAAAGAGGCAAAAAGAGAAAGATCGGCTTCAAATATTGGCTGAAGCCTCTATGGCCTAGCATAGCATTTCATAGAGAACCTCCAGCCCAAATTTCAAAAAAATTGGGGAAATTTTGGTCACATGACAAATTTTTAGGCACAATACAGGGTTTTTCTCCCTATGGGGCGGCGCTTAGGATTGGGAGCTCCAAATCAAGAATGGTTTGCATTTTTGGATTCAACAAGAAAAATCATGCCTGCTGGTGCATGGACAAGAATTTTGGGCAAGTTTTGAGTCCCCAGGAGGTCAAAAACACTCAAAAAATGACCTCTCTACCCTTATTTTGACACACAAGAAGCAGTCTTGGGAGAAAGAAGTTTTGGAGGGGCAAATGAGCACCAAATTCAGAAATTCCACTTGGGTTGGAAAGTAGACAGGCAAGGATTTCCAACAAGAAGACTTAGGCACAATTTGGACTCCAGAAGGTACCTCAAAATTTCCTCCAAAGTGGCGTGGCGCATATAGTTTTTGGCGTGACGCATATAGACCAAAAGGCCAAAATCACTTCCGTTGCGCGACATTTCAATTCACGACTTTCTCCAAGTGGGCCCGCTCATTTACAATATATTTTTCTCAGAAACTAAGGCAATGTTTAAAGAATATTTTCACTAAAGGTTGGCTTCTATCCAAGTGGCAAAGGAAGGTGAGCAGTCACCCAAGCCATTTGTCATTTTTGTAACGCTGCACCAGTAACTAATGGTTGGCTTTCCATTTCCAGTTTGTAATCATTTGAAAAACTCCCCAAATTTGGGTCATTCTATTTCCCAATGGCATAGTCTATTTATTTTATGAAAACCATTTGCGAAGGGTTGGTTGGTTGTAATTTTTGGGAGACTGTGGGAGAGAAACTCAATTCTTCATTGTATATTTTGACAGAGAATTAATGAAAGGCAACGGCTCTAGTTCATGAGATTCATGTGGGGTGAGTGTAGAAAATGTGTTCTTTTTATGTTTCATATGTATTTCGTTATGTTTCACAGTTCATTCATATTCATTTCAGTGAAATTTTCTAAGTAAAATAAGGTAGAATTCATGTTTATTGCTCTACCTATGGGAAAGTTTCACGTTTTGTGTTCTTATTCTGTTGAAAAGGATTCATGTGTTTATGCCCTTTTCACCCTCCTAAACAATCTTTCCATTTCACATTATTTCAAATATAATTGCTAGAATTTCCGCCTATCTTGCCTCACGAAGTAATCTATGCCTTTGTGTTAAATTCTCTACTCATTGCTGATCGTTGGTCCCATACATCCTAGAAACTCAGTCATTTATAAAAAATTGCTTCTTGTATCTATATTTATTTACCTAGCCCAAAATCAATATTCACTGTAAGTCATCTCAGACCACATTGTTTATTCTTCACTGAGTGTGACCCGGAGAGAGCCCTCTCCTATTCTGGTAGGGCTAGCTACTAGACTGAGCGTGGTTTGTGGTTACCCTGAATTTTGCCTTCTTTCAGCCTAAGGCAAATTTAGGTGCTAACACAATGCGTCACGGACCTCCGCGCAGTGCAAGATCAATTGGAGGGGCTCCGTGCCAAGATTGTTGCACCATCAGAGTGACTCGGGATAAGTCATGATGATTGTGTTGGGGGCTTGTTGGGCATGGAATCCCCCCACAACAGGTTTTGGGAATCAAAACCCAAGTTTTGGTCAAAGATGTTGTAAAACTCCATGAATTGTGGGCGCAGAGCGCAAAGTCTAGGATGAGTCATAGGGTTGTCCACCCTAAAATATTGTAATTTAAGGTAAAGTTGTGTCGCCCTACCCATGGTCCGCAGACCATGGGATTGTATAAATAGAGCAAGGCTCTAAGTGTAAAGGAAGTACAAAAAGAATAGATAGAATAGCGAAGGCATAGTTCGAGGTTAGAGTGGAATCTAAAGTGTACTGGCTCATAGAAGTAGGAAGAGGCTCTGCAGCTGAGTGTGCAGAGGTCTAATAGAGTCCGCAGCTGAGTGCATGGACCCCTGCATCTGAGTGCACAGGGTGGAGTTAGGTCTGTACTTGGGATTGAAAGTTAATAAAAGGAAGTTTACTGTATGCATCTGTTCTTGAATCCATATTTTGATGTTATGCATTACTTTTACTCTGTTTATTTACTGCGTGAAATTGATAAATACTTGTATGAATGCTTATATATGAAAATAATCTAAGTAATCAGCTAAAAAAGCCTAATTAAGGAGGACTTGGGTAAATAATATGCGTCACGTTGCGGTTAGAACCGCGCGAAGATAGTATCACAGGGCGCGGGGTGCCCGCGGGTGTGCGTAGCATAGTAAGTGTGAAGGTTGGATCGCGTACCAATCATCGCATATCAAACATCCCCAGGGTGCAGAAACCTGGTTCTAGCACCCTCCCATACTACTTCAGATGAGACCTCAGTATGCACTCCGCAGACTATTCCTAAAAGGGCCAGTAGTACCAGGATTTGCTTGGCTAAATCACTTTTGAACTTGGGTCAAGCCCCACTAAGCCAACAATATTCCAACTTGAAGGTATAATGATTGTAAAGGAATGTTTCTTGTACTATTATCTCTTTTTATGCCACTTAAAGGATGAAGGCCTCCCCACTATTAAGCAGGGCCTGGAGACGTAGTACAAATTGGACAAACTCCGTAATCAAATATTTGTGTCATGCTTTCATGCTTACCTTGTTATTTTCACATTGTTTTATGTGCTTTTAAGTTCCATGGTTAATAAGATCCGTTTCATGTTATTCTGATGCATCTATAAGTAAAATGTCTTGGATCAATGCTTGAAAAATCAACATTCTAGAGACTGAAGGACAACACGAGATTGAAGGTCCTAAAGAAGTGAACCCTGATATCTCAAAACCTTTAATACTAGGCAAGTAAATATTGGGTCTGACGCGCAACCTAAGATTGCAAAGATAGGTGATTACGCAGATGAAGATATAGTTGATTAAATTGCAGAGTTGTTGCGTGAGTACCAGGACTTGTTTCCCACCAAGTTCTCGGACCTGAAAGGCATAGTAGAGGATCTGGGAGTGATGAAGATCACCTTAAAGCCCACTACGAAGCCTGTAAAATAGAGAACCTACTGATTGGATCCGAAGTATAAGGAAAAGGTGCGCAAATAATTGGACAAAATGCTAGAAGCTGGAATTATTGAGCCAGTAGAAGAATCTAATTGGGTGATCTCTATGGTGGTTCAAGAGAATAAGTAGCAAGGTGAAGTCAGAATATGAGTAGACCTAAGAAAGCTTAATGATGCATATGTTCGTGGCCCATTTCCAACACCATTTACAGATCAAGTTTTAGAGAATGTTGGTGAATAGGAAACTTATTCGTTTATTGATGGGTTCTTAGGGTACCATCAGATTAAGATTGCGCCAAAGGATTGCAGCAAGATGGCCTTCAAAATAGAGTTGGGATGCTTCCAATACATAGTGATGTTATTCAAATTGAAGAATGTGCCAACGATATTTTCAATGGTTGTAATTGTAGTGTTCAATGAATTCATCCATAAATTATTAGAAGTGTATTTTGATGACTGGACTGTGTTTGGATTGGTAAGGTGCCATGTTGCAAGTCTTTGCCTTATGTTGGATACTTGTTGTAGATACAAAATTGCTCTCAATCTGAACAAATGTATCTTTTTCATACCTTATGGGATAGGGGTTGTAATGCCCATGGAGTATATTGTGTCAAGTCTATGGATTGCAACATTGACTGATATGGCGGATAACGAGACTATGGAGGAACTCCTTGTGCACTTGTTGGAGTTAGAAGAAGACAGGTTTTTATTAGGATGTCACCAACAGGTGCGAAAGGAGCACAAAAAGGCATGGAATGATCAACATATTAAGCTGCACACATTCAAGATGAATGATTTGATCCTATTATATGATAGCAAGTTCACGAAGCTCCTTGGGAAGTTTCAAATGCATTGGTTGGGAGCTTATGTAGTCAAGAAAATTACAGATGGTGGTGCAGTTTAGCTCGGGAAGATGAATGGAGAAGTATTTATGGGAAAAGTCAATGGAAGTCGATTGAAGTTATATCAAAGGGATCCTAACCCTATGCAATAACTACATGATAGCATAATAGTCTTAGTAATTCAAGCAGTTGTAAGGAAGTGCAAGACTATAAACTACACTACCCAAAGATTGGGAAAACGAAGTAAGGGGATTACGCGAGGGAAACGAGAAGTGCGCCAAAAGGACATGCACCATGGAGGTTAGTGTCATGTAGATGGGTCCAAAAATAGCCATTGGATGCACTGGAGCTGATTGGATGAAAAAAATCCTGTTAGGAAGAGCGGGTAGGCCGCATTTATGGCGCAAATATTTGGCAATCTACTGCTAAAGATGCATTTATGGCAGGATTTTGGAGGGAACGGTTGGATTCAAATTCGAAATTACCTATAAATTTGGCATGTTGGCCTGTAGTAGAACACTTTTCCATCTGAAAACCATTTTATAAGCTTTGTTGTCTAAAACATATGAACCGAGAAGATTGGGAAGATATTTTTAAGTGTCAAGGGCTAGATAACGTATATGAAACCTTTTGAAAGGCCTTTGTAGATAACATGATAGCCACTAACCCCATAGAAGCCGCGAGTTCTGAAGTCGCTATCTCTAAAGCCAATGTCTTTGAAGCCATTGTCTCTGAAGCCGCAAGCCTTGAAATTGCATCCACGATGGAAGCTACGCCATCTGTGCCCACAATGTTGAGGTTTCCTAGGACAAAACCATCTGTTGCCAATGAGAAATAGAAGAAACCATAGGTCATATCGGTGAGGCAGTCACCGAGGAAGAACCCTGTGGAGGTTCAACAGAAAGGGAAAATGGACAAATCTAAGCAGCCACATGAACCATTGGATCTGGATGAAGAAGAGATTCATGAAGGAGTGGAAGAGCTGCATGTTGAGGAGTGTGAGCCTATCACTAGGTTACCAAAATATATGCCTCCGCGCAAAGGGAAAGTGAAGGTTCTAAAGGATCTCGATAACATGAAGTTCATGGTCTCTACACTGTTATTGCCGGAAAAGGTGCCATTTGAAGGCGTGCTCCTAGAACACATCCTTGTATTGAAAATGGAGGATTGGGGTATTGTTGATCACAAGAAATTTTCGCATTTGGTAAAAAAAAATTACATGAAAAAAATCTACGATGAGGAGACTGGGGTCACGTGACTAGAGACTATGAAATGGGTTGCGAGGATTGAAAAGGTTGTATCACTGAACATGCTATGGGTACCACACTTTAGCTGAACAACTATCAAAATGGTGTGCATATGCCAACTACTTAAATTAGTTCATGATGGGTGTCTCTCACTGGGAGAACTCATCCCCATCACAGACATGTTGTTCCACCGCATTACCAGGCTGCCCTATCAAGGGGTGGATCCCGCTAAGGTGTTCGGAGGAAAACGAAAGGAGAAGAAACTCGCGGATAGGATGAAGAATGAATTTGCCTTGATAAATACTTCGCATGGATACTCCATCCACTCCATTGCAGACAAGGCAGTGCAATTTGCCACTCAGATTTTGGCCTGCAAGGTCATGAGAAAGTGTCGTGTGGACGAGCTTCCGGCACCAGTTATTTCATTAGCTACAAAGTGTGTGAAGGGGGTGTAGTACAATTGGGAATAGTACCTCTGCAAGGAATTCATTATCAACTATTGTGAAGCACAAGACAATGCCAAGGCATTTCACTATTCCTGGAAGCTATTGTTGATTACCCTTGTCATGTGGAGGCTCCCAACAGACAACAAGTTACCTCCACAGGATAATGATTTAGCCAAAGCTGCGAAGTTCGCTTCGTTGTGGACGACAAAGGGCCTAGAAAGTGTTATGGAAACAAATTTATTATGGTTGTTGGTCGAGATGGAACCTCACATGGTGATCAACTAGAGGCTAAGGTTTCCACCTACCCTATTTGAACAGTTAGAGGCCTATGCGGAGTTTAAATCCAATTTTCACAACGTATCCATCCACATGAAGCGAGATCCTAAGAAAGTATGTATTGGCTACGTGGGGCCTAACCCAGGTTCAGTAGTGAGTTTAGCCAAGCAAATCCTGGTACTACCAGCCCTTTCGGCAATAATCTGCGGTGCGCGGACTGGGTCTCAACCGAAGTAGTATGGGAGGGTGCTGGAACCAGGTTTCCACACCCTAGGGATGTCTTGATGAAGTCTAGGAAGTTCGCGAACCGATCCTGCATGCTTGCGCTAGTCCGCGTAGTCGTCTGTCCTTCACAGCTTGTGCGACTGCTTCCGCGCAGCTCTATAAAGAGCATGAAGAGGTGCTGTCTAGATCCTTTATCCTTATTGTGCTATTATTATAGATCTTAACTTAATTGCATATACCAAAAATTCTCATTAATCATTCAACATTCATAGCAAGTGTGCGCAATTATAAAATTGTAAAAAGATACATAAACATATCAGGAGTATAAACACACAGTATTTCAAAATCAACTTATTTTTTATTAATCCTCTGTTCAAATACAATCCCAACTTCGCCCTGCGTACTCAGCTGCAGGGGTCCACATACATAGTTGCGGACTCTACCAGGCCTCTTGCACTCAGCTACAGAGCCTCTTACTACTACTACAACCCAAGACTCGGACTTACAGACTCAGAGTGAATTCCTCATTCAAACCCCATATTACTTCTCAAAACTAAGACACAGAATCCCCTTTACACTTAGAGCCTCACTCTATTTATACAATCCCATGGTTTGTAGACCATGGGTAGGCTGACACATTCTATATTAAATTACATTATTTTAGTGTAGACAACCTTAGAATCTTGCACTTCGCACCCGCAGTTTGCGGGGTCTTTACATTACATTAACCAAAACTCGGGCTTTACACCCCAAAAACATGTTATGGGGGGGGGGTCCACTACCCAACAGGTCCCCAACACAATCATCGCGACTCGTCCTGAGTCACTCAGCTGGTGTGGTGATCTTCACGTGGAGTCCATCCAGCAACCTCTGCACTTCCCTTATGTCCGCAACACATTCGTCCGCTTTTTCCTATACCAATTGTGCGCATATCTCTGATGCGTCGTTGTTAGGTGCAATTCCTTGCCTGAGTGTGTATATGCCCTACATTTGTGCTAGCTTACCCTTGATCTTAGCGGTGACTGTGTATGCTTCCTCGAGCCAAGGCTGGATTCGTACTTTAAGCACTGCTTCCTTTTGATGCGTGACGTCCACCTGTTCCTTTAGAGCCTCGGCCTCCCTCATCTTGGCCCGTAGATGGCTATTGTTCCCTGCTGTAGCAGTTGCACCTGAAGTTCCTGGAGTTGCACCCTGAGCACCCCCAACACATTCTGCTGCTCCGTCATTGCTTCCTGGAGCGCCTCCTTGGTGACCTCGGGAACTGTGTCGTCGATGTCGTATAGGTCACCCTTGGTTAGTGTAATAGGTTCCCCATCTAATTTGGAAGCCTTGGTCTTTTTCTTGGGCCCTGTTCGTTTCGTAATATGCGGCTGCTTTAGCTATGTTGATGATTTGTGTGGGTCTGGGCCTCTTCCTCCTCGCATCGTGGTTGCCTCAGATGCTAGTGCTTCTACTGCCTTTTCCGTGTCGGCCTTCACTGCCTCATGGGAAGCCCGTACTTCTACAGCTAGCTACTCGTTCCACTTCTGTTGTGCTAGCAGCTTCACGGCATCCATCTGTTTTTGAATCACTGTCTCATCACGCACTGCCAGATCTAGTGCATGCCATTCCGGTGGCCATGAGTCGAGCATCGGGAAAACAGCAAAGGAACCATTTGTTGGCTACGTGGGGCTAACCTACGTTCAATAGTGAGTTTAGCGAAGCAAATCTTGGTACTACCAGCCCTTTCGACAATAGTTTGTGGTGCGCGGACTGAGGTCTCACCTGAGGTAGTATCAGAGGGTTCTGGAACTAGGTTTCCCAGTGTAGGGATGTCTTGATGAAGTCTAGGAAGTTCGCGAACCGATCCTGCGTGCTTACGCTGCTCCGCGCAACCATTTGTCCTTTGCAGCTTGTGCGACTACTTCCGCGCAGCTCTATAAAGAGCACGAAGAGGTGTTGTATAGATCCTTTATCATTACTGTGCTATTATTATAGATCTTAAATTAATTTCATATACTTAATATTTTCATTAATCATTCAACATTCATAGCAAGTGCGCGCAATTATAAAATCGTAAAAAGATGCATAAACATACCAGGAGTATAAACAAACAATATTTTAGAATCAACTTATTTTTTGTTAATCCTCTATTTAGATACAATCCCAGCTCCGCTGTGCACACTCAGCTGCAGGGTCCGCGCACAAAGTTGCGGATTCTACCAGGCCTTTGTGCACTCAGCTGCAGAGCCTCTTACTACTACTACGACCCAAGACTCGGACTTATAGACTCAGAGTGAATTCCTCATTCAAAACCCATATTACTTCTCAAAAATAAGACTTATACTCCCATTTACACTTAGAGCCTCACTCTATTTACACAATCCCATGGTCCACAGAGCATGGGTAGGCCGACACATTCTATATTAAATTACATTATTTTAGGTCAGACAACCTTAGACTCTTGCGCTCTACGCCTGCATTTTGCAGGGTATTTACATTACATTGACCAAAACTCGAGCTTTACGCCCCAAAAACATGCTATGGGGGGATCTACTACCCAACAATATGGTACATGTTGTCATACCTAGTCACCAATGAAAATGTACAGGAAGTGGGAAAATAGGCAAGTGAGTGGCGACAACCATTAGATCTCTGCGTAGGAACAAGCATGACTGGGTAAATTTCCTCCACGCAGGCCACAATAGTGCAGAAGAAAAAGGAAGCTGAGTAGGCTGCCGCTCGAGAAAAAGTAGCATAGTAAAATAAAGAGGATGAGCAGGCTACAACCTAAGAGAAAGAAGCACAAAAAAAGAAGGAAGTTGCTACTAAGGTAGCTGCTAACAAAGAGTGTGTCGCAAAGGAAGCTACTGACAACGAGAATGTTTCAAAGGAGGCCACAGTAGAGGTTGAGGATTCTGCTTCTCAACATACTACAAACAAGGAAGGGTCCGAGGAGGAGGAAGGAGGTGGTGTTGAGGAGTGAAGTACTCCATTTAAATTGTAGAAGCAGACCAAGGAGACCACTTCTGGGTCTAGAAAGAAGAAAAAGTCTGATAAGCATGCACATGCTGATCCAATGGTCCTCACCGAGGGGGACTTGGATGAGATAAAAGACAAGGTCCGCGACTCAATGACAGAGCTATGGATAGAGTTCGAGTAGTAGTACATGCAAACGTTGGGGAACGTCCAGAAGGATTTGCACAAGTTGCAGATTCAAACAGGTCGAATTCATTCTAGCGTGGGACAAGCGACCAGGATTCAAGTGAGCTTGCAATAAGCCAACACGTCAATGCTAGACACAGACAAGACTCTGGACCTCAAAGTTATTATGTTACCACAAGGGTCACTATGCATAGAGGCAGATGAAGTAAACACCTAGCTCGGCTAGATTAAGGATTTGGGTGTCTACTTAGATGTGATGCCTATTTAGGCCCTCCACGCGCTTCATCAGGGGGTATCAGATGAGCTCAGGATCAGGGAGTAGTGTTCACTATTAGTCATCAGCGATGTCAAGATAAAAAATGAGAAGATTTTCAGAGAAAAGGCTTAGGCACTAAAAGAAAAGGAAGAATTGGCCACGCGAAGCCAAAGCTTGGAGGCAGCAATTGCATAGGCATGCAAGACACTGTTAGAACTTCACATTCCAGAGGATGTAGAAGTAGCAATGAAGATTCGAAAGTTGGTTGTGCTAGTTAGAGAATCGAAGGATGAGATTGGCCGAGTAACCTTTGACTTCCAAATGAAGATCTCAAAGCTATAGTTGAAATTGCAGCCAACCACATCACCAGAGGTTTGGGAGTAGTGCAAAGTAGTTATCGGGGAGAGCATGGGCACTTTGGGAAAAGTAGTCACATGCTGCACATTGATTTTTGAATAGGCCATGGAACTATGGATGACTTTACAGGAGGACCCAAACTTGCATAGATGTGGCACAGATATCCGGGAGACACAATCAAAGTTTGATGGAATATGGGCAATTGCGTGCACTTTGGTGCCACTCTGGTGCCTCACTCGATGGCAAGAAGGAAAACAAATGCAATCACAAATCAAAGAGCTACAAAGGAAAGATGTCGTTTTAAAGGAAAAAATATAGCCATGGATGAAGGAAGATATCCAGATTACTCTATTAATATAAGAGAAGTTGAAGACACTCTAGCAGACCCAAAGGACAATGCGCCTCAAAAAGGCCTTACTACAGAAAAATGGTAGAGGAAGTGCATCAGGCTATAGTGCAAGGTTTTGCTAACATAGTTGTGCTGCAGATGGAGTTTAGTGACTTGCACAACAAGATAGAGGCACCAATTGAGTGACTTGTGGGCGAGTCACCCAATTTGTGTTGGCGGCTTATTGGGATGGGGTCCCTGGGGACAATTTTGTTAAGTTTTGAGTCAATTTTGTATTATATTTTGTAGCAAATGTATAGTATCCACGAAATGTGGAAAAGTGGAGCATGAAACTAGTAGAAGTCAAAGGGAATTTAGTCCCTTAGTTGGTTAGGTGATAGAGTTGTTTTGAGACCTGCCCATGGTCCGCGGACCATGGTATTGTAAATCAAAGGCTATATAAACTTAAGCCATAACGATTCTTAGAAGATAACATTTTGTGAAGAATCATTGTAAGGGCAAGGTGCTAAGGCAGGAAAGGTCTGTTTCATGTACTTAGGCGAATGGGGAAGGCTCCTGCAGTTGAGTGCGTGAAGACCTTGGTCAGTCCGCTGGCTGAGTATGTGAGCCCTCCAGCTAAGTGCACAGGGATAGAAAGTCTGTATTTGAACATTTATATCTAATAAGACTGTTTTAGGCTGAAATTGATGCATATGTGTCCTTTTATTTACTTCTGCAAAGTTTATGTATCTTCGCTATGTAATTTGTTTAATAGGAATTAATGCTTATTTATTGTGAGAAACTGGTATATCTGTAATATTTATGCATGATAAGTATAATTAACCACCTTCGCAAAGTTTTGAAAGTTAGTTAGATAGAGTTGCAGTGGTTGTCTGTTCAGAAGTGCGAAGGTAGATCTAAGCTATGAGAACCTTAGGTAACCACCACACAAGCCTCTGGATTCAGAAACCTAGTTCTAGAATCCCCCAATACTACTTCGGGTGAGACTGCAGTCTGCGCTATGCAGGTTGTTGCTGAAAGGGCCAACAATGAAGGTTTTGTTGGTTGGTGTAGTTAAAGTTGAATCTGGGTCAGGCCCCATCACGCCAACAATAACCAACCTAGAAGTATGATACATGTAATGAAACAACTAAGAATGCAACTTAACATACAAGGATGTAATCAAGTTGCATATAATCATATAACCAGTCATGTACTTCTAACGATGCATCCCACAAAACCACATCAAGTTCCTCATGACAACCTTACTACAATCATGAAACATGATGCAATGCAAAAAGCACATGGAATTCAAGTGTACAATACACACATGCAAGTTACATGCATGCATGACCAAGCACCTTCACCCAAGGAGATCATAGCCACTTTGATACCAATCTGTAACACCCCCTCCTCCCAGGTCCACCCAAGCAACCATCTAGCCAGGGAAAACATGTGATTAGAGAGTTCACAATAAGGGATTGAATCTCCTTGGTACCCTTAAGGAAAAGGAATCAACAGAACACATCAAAAAACCCATCCACATCAGCAATAACACCCCAGGAGACATGTTATCCACTCAGAGATCCTGCCCCTAGGTCCCACTAATGTTTTTATCCTTTTAACTCAAAGTCACTCTCATGATTTAAGCATGAAAGCATATAGCAACCCAAATTTGCTCTCATAGGCCTATGTGCCAACAATTGTGGACTTTTCTTAGCAGACATGTGCCTGTGACCTCGAGATTTGAGCCACTTTTCTAGCCCATAATCCTGGCCTCTGCCCACGACTTGTTATAACCTTCATATTCCATCAAAGACATGATGAAAATATAAACAAATCCAAAATCAACCTCGGGACCTGGGCATCCACAAATGGGATTGACATTCTGTCAAGCACTTGGAATCAATGCAACCTATAGGTTTAGGATACAAGAGAGATCATAAATGACTAAAAGAACTATGAAACATACCTAGAAGGATCCCTTCCTTCTCCATTGAACTATCATATCATCAATTAGGTCTTGCATCCATCCATTTAAGAATTACAAGTAAATACATGGCATAACCATGACATGAACTAGTCATTTAACCATGCTTATAATGAGAATAAAACCATACGAATATCAGAGATATGAAAACCATTAATTCCACATATAAACTAGTGAAAAATTGAGAGAACTTAGCTTTTTTTAGTCATAGGAAAATTTGACCAGGTTCGGGACTTCCACATACCACTCGACCATAGACATGGTTGAACCAAATCTCTCTTTCACCCAACCAACCTCGTGCCATATTCCAAGCATGAATATGGGATCTAATAGACCAACCTATCCAAGAATAAGCAAGCGAATCCAGAGGTTAAACTACCTCCACCCTCACCAAACCATGATCACACCAAAACTGATGCTTCGATTACAACCGAACCGAACTTGGAATGCCATCTGAAATCCATCACTATCCTTGTGGAATTTTTCGTCTTCTTGTCTGTCAGGGTTTACCACAATCCAATCCTAGATCACTAGTTCCTAAACCAAGACCAGTCTCTTAGGTTTTACCATATGCCAAACCCATATCACTAGGCCCTAAACCGGGACTCCTCCCTCAAGATTTACTGTGTATCTCACCAAAATTGGTCAAGGGATTCCTAGGCCTTTGGAAATGAACCTTGAGACTACCTCCGCCTTGTATTCTGAAATCCATCTGGAAAACCAAAGCTCAAAATGAGATAAACATCTGAACATACCATGACATACATAAAAAGGCAAGGCTAGGTTTAAAACCACTGTCATAACCCAACAAAACCATTCCACCGACAACACGAGAACCATACACCAACATGCAAAGACATGCACATCCAAACTAGCTAGGATGGTAGACATGCAAAAGGTTACATGAAAGCATTCCTGCTGAACTTGATCTTGGTATCCTTTCCTTGATCCTTTCTTTTCCTTCCTTGATCCAAAGCTAGAGTGCTCCAAGAAAACTCTAAGTGACCAAGAATGAGAGAGACAAAGAGAGAATAATAAGAGAGCTCCAAACATGAACTAAGAAAAGGTTACACTAACCAAGCCTCACTAACTAAGCTTGCTAATTGATCCTCAGAAGCCTTTTCATAAATTATGCCTCTAATTTCTTCATTTTCCATTATTTTCCTTCATTTTCCTCCTCACATGCAACTTGTGACCTTTCAGCTTGCTTTTTTCCTAATTTCCTTTATTTTCATAAATAAAAGTGCCAAGAGTGCCTTTTTTCCTTTTAATGACTTTGCCTTTGCCAATTTCCTTAGCCAAAAACACACATCCAGTGATGCCCACTAGGATATATTTTCCCAACATTAATCTTGGAATAAGTGTCCCTTACCCATGGTCTTATTTTGCCTTTATTAACTTTTATTACATGAACTTTTCACCAGGGTTGTTACAAAAAAGAACATGTGGCGAACAGTTCCAACAACAACAATAACAACAAAGAAAGGAACCAACAACATCAGAAAAGAAACACTCAAGGAGCACCTACATTTGGAACATAATTTTTTTCCAAGAGAAGGTCATAACAAACCTATAAAATTTCAAAGGAATCAAAGTCCTTTTGTTCCTTTTGTGCATGATATAGAATGCTACATATGTCACAAATTTTGGCACATTGCAACTAACTACTTGAGAAAAATGTATAGATCTAATTACCAGAGCTTGTAGCAGTATCCACAACCAAGTATATTGGCCAATATGTATAATCATGCTTTTCATGGTTATTGTTACTCATGTAATCTATTTGGCCACAAGACAATAGATTGTAGATCTAACCAATGGAGGAGAAGCACATTTCATTCAACGTGTAGATCTAGCATGAGCAACAAGACATTTGACCCTCTTGCTTCATATCTTGGCCATGTGGAGTGCTATACATGCCATAATTTTCGCCATATGGCAAGAGGATACATGCTTCTCATCACTCAAGGAAAAACTGTCAAGAGCAACAAAAGCAGAGTGGAGGTAGCAGAAAACTAGTGAAGAAGAAAAGAAGTAGCCAAAGATCATGTGGAGAAAGAAGGAGAAACAACTCTTCAAGTATTGAAGAGAAGCCCCTCCCACAGCCCATAATTATTTCTTACATATTTATAAAGGACTGTAGAGTTCATGAGAGGCGCATAACCTCAGGGTGAGTGTATAGTAGTAGCGTGATAATTCCATGAGTACAAGTTGTTGCAACAACATATGATGAGTTGTTTTCAGCCTCATGCACATTCAAGTCCACATGATCAACTTTGAAGAGGGAGTCCATACAGGTTGCTTGATTTTAATGAGTTTGTGGAAAACCTGTGATTAGTTTAAGAAACCAATGTTTCGGACTGAATTGGTGAGTCCATCATCAGGGCAATGATCAACTTGTCTACTGAAGGTATATTGAGCTTGGGGAGAGCTATGCATGGTATGATATTTGCTTGGATTATTTGGCATGTTCTTCATTATTTTTCACTCATTTATTTGCAACAATTTTACATATGTTTATCTGTATAGAAAGAGTATATTTTTCAGCCACATATATATGTCTTTGATATCTACTGACAGTTGGTTGAAAAGTTTTACAACCATGCATAGAAAGAGATCTCGATACATGATGCATAGAGATGACAGGATATATGGATCAACCATGTATGAGCTGTTATATGATGATCATTACAACCATGCATTTCTTATTGATTCATCATTTTATGTTGGTTGTGAGTCCAGTCATTAGTGAGTTGATTCATCTTCGTTCTAGGCATATTATGGAGAAATATCATGAGTCATTACAAAACCACATGTATAGGTTAATGTTGATGTAAATATAATGATATGTTATGTATTTGAATAATTGGTCCATAAGACATGATCATAGCATCCATGTATTCATTGATATATCCATGTAAAATTCTCATGAAGCCATGTATTTTTATTGTATGTAACATTGGGTCATCTAATCATGAGTTATGAGGTCATGTTTGGTTATATGATAGTCGTATATGAGGTCTCTTATGTCGCTATTACAGACATATGTTTATCAATGTATATGTCATTCAGTCATGGTCATGTTGAGTCTATGCCCATATGGTGCTTCTTTCTTAGAAAGGAATCAATGTTTGCAGCATAAATGATTCATTGCAGGTTGGAGCTGTGTTATGCTTCTTAACCTGCAAAGCAATACCGAACCGAGAATATGCGCGGAAAAATACCGAGAACACAGAATATGTTA